>VMDO01011902.1:46168-64848 GCA_007922755.1 Pedetes capensis | reverse complement strand
TGGGAGTGGATTGCCAGGCCCTTCTCCCATTTTTGCGGTGCTGGGAATTGAGCTCGGGGCCTCAGAGACTGCAGCGCAGCGCTCTACCCACTGAGCTAAATCCCAGCCCCATATATATATATGTGTATATTTATATACATACATATATGTATATACATATATACATATATATACACATATATGTATATACATATACATACATATACATACATATATATATATATATATATATATATATATATATATATATATACACACACATACATATATATATGGGGCTGGAATTTAGCTCAGTGGGTAGAGCGCTGCGCTGCAGTCTCTGAGGTCCCGAGCTCAATTCCCAGCACCGCAAAAATGGGAGAAGGGCCTGGCAATCCACTCCCAAGGCAATCCTGAAACAGTCAGCCGTGGAAAACCCTGTGAGGGTCGCTATGAGTCGGATACCGACTCGATGGCACCTAACAACAACAATAACATATATATATATATATATATATATATATATATATATATATATATATATGTGAATAGCCTTGGAATATTGGTACAAGTTAGATTCTGTTTCAGTAGTTCTTGATTTAACCTGAAATTCTGCATTTCAACAATGTCATTGCCTCTGGTTTATAGCCCACACTTAGAATATCAATGTAATTAGCCAATGAGCACTGAGGAAAATTGGAGGAAATAAACTTCCACTCATTTTCACTAGAATATGAAGGCCCTGGGCTTGACATGGAGTCTTGGTTGTAGTCCTCGGATGTCTGCTGGAGGTTGCAGGTCTCAGGAATAGGGTGTGGGGGTCAGGTTTGAAAGGGCTGGAGAGCAGGTGAACAGGGGAGGATCAAGAACTAAGGGACAAAAAGGGGGGCTTTTAGTTCCAGCAGAAAGTAGGTAGAAATGGGAAAGAGTTTCTTCCCAAATTTTATTTTGACCCCTATTTTGACAAGAGAATTTGAGAACACATTGTCCAACATTATTAAGAAAGAAATAAAAAATACATTCAGCTTTTAAAATTGCTCTCCTTATTCTTGAAGTTGAATGTAAGCTTAGTTTAAATTTGAAAGTACTCTAAATTCAATTCTGTTCATTTCCAAAAAGGCTCGCTGGTGGATACTACATGCAAAAGGTTAAGCTGAGCATTTGAGTGTTTACATGGACAAATTATGCATGATCCTTGATCTCCTATATTTTATCAAGAGAGAAGGCAGTCATAAATAACTCAGTCCCAAGTAAGACTATGCTAAATACTGAATTAGGAAGATAAACAAAGTACTATATTATTATGGAAAAGAGAGGTCCCCTTGGTACTACTGAGACTAAGTTCCTTGGCAGAAGCTGAATTTGAATTGATCTTTGAAGGACATGTAAGCAAGCAAAAATGGCCTTCTGGAGGAAGGACTTTGAAGTGAGAATGCAAATGGTTTATTCAGCAAAGAGTAGAGAAGTTCTCTAATGAAGGATGTTGGCAGAAAGACTGTCTAACAGATAAGGCTTGAAATAAAAGAGGGCCATGTGGTGGATGAATGAAATGCAATACAAGATTGAGAAAGCTGTCCAGTGTCATGGTGCGCACCTGAAATCCCAGCCACTCAGTAGTGTGAGACAGGAGGATCACTAGCTCAAGGTCAGAGGCAGGCTGTGCAAGTTAGTAAGACTTACTCTAAAAAAATGAGAAATTGGGAAAGCCAAACAAGTTCCTATAGAACATAATATATTTCTGCATTGACAGGACTGAAAACCAACTGGGGCAATAATGTGAAAGGTAGTTGAAGGAACTAGATTAGTGATTGGCAGGAGAACCACACTGGCATGGGAAAGGGAGCAAGAAGACAGGACAAAAGAGAAAGACTCAGATGAGAAGAGAGTGTGTGTAATTTGACAGGAGCACTTTTATACTATTTTTAGAATAGTGACCACAGTTTGAATATAAACATAGCAAAAGGTCAGGTATGAGATATCAGAAGAATTAAATTTTCATTCAATAGAGCGATGAACTCTTCAGAGACCTTCATTTCCTATGTAGACCATTGCAGCTACTATCTCCTAGAAATGAAGGAGGAGGCATGTACCTAAGCACATTATAATCTGCAGAGGTCAGGCCAAAAGACAGTGGGGTTTCCTCCTTACTCCAGGCCCATTTACTTTGCAGTCTGAATAGGCAGTTAGTGCCAAGATAATTCTACTTGAGTTCTTGAGCAATCTTAGGTTCATTTTGATGCCATGGACATGACAAAAAATGCCACAGAGCATTTTAACGGGGATTGTATTTTTTTTTCAAAAAAGTCTTTGAGCGTTCTCTTAGCCACCAAGAACTATTATTCTTTGATTATTAATACTATTTTTTGAGTCCTGTGATAAGAATATAAATGAGATGGTTTGTGGGAGCATGGAGAATGCTTTGTTCTGTGTTAGCATTCTTTGCAGTAGAGAGGTATTATTTTGTCATATATTGTGTAAAACAAAAGAGTGTTGGGGTTAACTCTGGCCTGGCGGGGTGATGGAGCTTGAGTCAACATGGGTACTCGGGGACCCTTGGAAATAGGCAAGAGCTGGTGGCACCAAAGAAGGACTTCAGAAGCCTTCTTCCAAACAGGAACAGAATTTATTAAGCTGCACCTACCAAGGTGAACAAAAGGGGGTGCAGCACAATGACGCTTGATGAAAGTGTCCCATGGTGTGTCTCCTAATGCCTCTCACAGTTTGCCTTCTCTGCTTTATTCCTTCCCAAGGCAGGGGAAGAAAAGCAGAGAGCTCTTCGTGTCTTGCTTGGAGCCTTTGACAATTTGGAGGCCCTGGGCTTGACATGGAGTCTTGCTTGTGGTCACCAGATGTCTTCACTGGTAGTGCTGGAGGTTGCAAGTCTCAGGAGTAGGGTGTGGGGGTCAGGTTTGAAAGGGCTTGGAGAGCAGGTGAACATGGAAGGATCAAGAACATAAGGGACAAAAAGGGGGGATTTTAGTATCAGTGGTGGTTTATATGGCTTCTATGAAGTGGGCATGGACGCAGAAATAGCCAATCAGGGAGCGGCTTGTACCAGGTGTGGCAGCTGTGTAACTAGGGATTTGAAAAAGAAAAATTTTCATGGGGGGATAGGCACAGGCCAGGCCAATCAATGAGCTTCCTTTTCTGACCAATCAGGTGGCTCTGGGCAGCCAATCAAGATTGAAAGAAGCCACACAAGGCTAGGCTGTTTGGGGGCCATCTTGGATCACTCGATGGGAGGGGTGCGAGTGGAATAGGATGTTGGACAAAGGTCACCAGCCCCCGAGGATAGATGTTAGTCCTCCAAGTGAGCCAGACAAGCCTCCATTCCTGGAGTTCTTTCTAGGATTCTCAACTTGATGTCTGGAGTTACGAGTGGGGGGGGTGGGCAAGAATAGGGTAAAACTTGGATAAGTTTCAGGCCTCTACCTGGGTCAGAAAAATCTCTACCCAGGCCCCGTCTAGGTCTTTCTCAGGGATCCCCACATGATTGCCAACAAAAGAGGACAATCTTAGTTGTTTAAAAGCCATAGCAGTATCTTCTGAGCCTTCTTAAACCATGAACATACCAATCCTGGCCATTTAAAAAATTCTTTTATACTTATAGGAATAGACTTTTCCTCTTCAGTGTCTTTCACTGTAGCCAACACCAAAAAAAAATTATCTTCATAAATTATACTGGCCTTCATGATTTATTCTAGGGAATCAATTAGTCTGTGTAGACACTGCAAGTATAGTAAATTCTGTGTAAATGTTAGCTTTCTCCTCTTGCTTTACAGAACTTTGAGAGTCCAGCTTGATATTTAATATATTCCTAAGTCCCTTGATTAATAAATATGGTTAATCCCTCCAAAAGGATTTAGGCTAATATAAAGAGTTTTCTGTGGCTATGTTCATCAATCAGACCATCTAATTTTATCTTAATACATGCTAATTTGTTAGATTTTTGTAGGAGAAACCATATCTTAAGAAGTAGCTTTGAATTAGCTTACTACTGAACTACAAAAGATTGTTGAGCTGGAGCCGCTCTCTTTTTTCAAAAGAAATAAGGAAAGAAAGAGGAGAGAGAGAATGAGAGACAGAGAGAGAGAGAGAGAGAGAGAGAGAGAGAGAAGAATAAAATATGTCTATTCTATATAGAAAAGTAAAACGGTACAGAAAACAAAATTAAGCTCAGGAAGCTTTGTTGTTATTCTTCTTATACACTGTCATGTCGTGTCTGACTCAAAGGGTTTTTAATGGCTAAAGTTTTGGCAGTGGATTGCCACATCTTTCTCCCATTTTTGTGGTGCTGAGAATCAAAACCTGGTCTTCAGAAAGTGCAGAGCAGCACTTTACCAACTGAGATAAACTCCAGCCTCAGTAAGCCTTAGAGTTAGCATATATGTTAAATATAATAATCACAAATTTCTTCAAATAAGTCCAATTTGAAAATGCATTTTTAGTTTTTAATAGTCAAATGTAATTGCACAGTTTTACAATTATTCTTATGGCAAATGATTTCTATATACTATGGCTGGGATTTGGGCTGGGATTTAGCTCAGTGGTTAAAGCGCTGCTCTGCAGTCTCTGAGGTCCTGAGTTCAATTCCCAGCACCACAAAAATGGGAGAAACGCCTGGCAATCCACTCCCAAGGCAATCCTGAAACAGTCAGCCATTGAAAACCCTATGAGGGTCACTATGAGTCGGATACCGACTTGACGGCACCTAACAACAACAACAATGGCTGGGATTTAACTCAGTTGGTAGAGTGCTACTCTGCGCACCTAGAAGCTCTGGGTTCAATTACAAGCAGTGCAAAAATGGGAGGAGGACTGGCAGCCTACTCCTGAAACAATCAGCCATTGAAAACCCTACAAATAGCAAAGAAGCACTGGATGTAGTGCTGGACATGGAACAGTGTTGGGTAGTGTTTCCTTCTGTTACACATAAGGTCGCTATGAGTCAGGCCCCTCTTGGTATTCCCTAACAACAACAATAGCTAAAAAGATATATAGGCAATAAAAGAACATGTTTTCAGAAACTTATAGCTACAAGTACCCTGCAGCCGTAGCCCTGTGGCATCCGATCCCGTCAGATCTCGGAAGATAAGCAGGGTCAGGCCTGGTTAGTACTTCGATGGGAGACCTCATGGGAACACCAGGTGCTGTAGGCTTTGGAGACGGATCCAGCAACCCACTCCCCAAAATCAATCTATTTTGAAAACCCTATGAACAGCAGAGGAGCACTGACAGTAGTGTTTCCCCTGTTGCATGTAGGGTCGCTATGACTTGGATACTGACTCCATGGCACCTAACAACAACCATAACAACATAGCTACAAGTATGTTCAAGAATGATTCTGATATTAAGTCTTTAATAGCTGAGCTCTTCCAGTAACATGGTAGAATGTTACTTTAAAATTATTTTCACATAGTAATTTTGGCATCTGTTGTTAGGTGTGGTCCAGTCGCATCCAACTCATAGTGACCTTCATAGGGTTTTCAATGGCTCATTGTTTCAGGAGTGAGCTGCCAATTCCTTCTCCTGTTTTTGTGGTACTGGGGACTGAACCCAGGGCCTTAGAGAATGCACAGTAGCATTCTATCAATTGAGTTAAACCCCACCCCTTTTTGGCATGTAGTAAACATAAAAGGAGGCTCATCAATTCAGTGCATGATTTGCAGATTACTCTTCCTTTTCTTGAAGGGTGGGATCAATACTTATGACAATTCTAAGTGTCATCATTTGTCTGTTTCATAATTTGGGATACAATTTAACTCCTCAGATATTTTAGATAAATATTTGAAAGTCTGAAGTAAATTTATCAAACAATGACCTAGAGATTAGAAGTAGTGACCTACAATATTTTTGCTCAAATAATATTTCCACCTATAATGCATTTCAGCATTCACATACTTGCTTCACAGTTTAACTGTATCGTTTACACTTTTATCTTTGGCAAACACATACCACATGGACTGATTGCACTTACTTTATAAGGCAAGTCCTTCACAGAAAGTAAGTTTTTAATGTGTTTGGGAAAGGAAGAACCTTAACAGCTATGACATAGGTCTCAAAACTTTCTTCTGTCCTGATGATCTTATGACATAATTAATTTGTTCTTTGGAGAGAACATGGTGCTTTTTATGGAAAACCTGGTCAGCTGGATGTGTTGTAAATGAGACCATCTGCTCAAGTAGACTTCATTTTCAAATTTGAAGATGTAGTAACTATTTCATTCTCTATATAATATCAAAGGTCAGATTCAATTCATAGTGGCTATAAGAACAGTAGAACAAAGCACTACCCAACACTGTGCTATGCACACAATCACTTTGTCTTTGAGCCCATTGTTGCAGCCACTATGTTTCTTCTCATTTGGGGTCATGGCACATCAGCTAAGGAGGTCCCAGAGGCTTTATTCCATTTCCGTAATTAAGGTCAACTCTACTTTGAGGAGACAACTCTTCCCCAGTTATTTCTTGAATGCCTTCCATCCCTGGGGCACTATCTTTGACAATGGTTCTCTGCTGTTCATAGGGTTTTCAATGGCTAATTGTTTCCAGAGTGGGTTGCCAGGTACTTCTCCCTAGTCTGTCTTAGTGTGGAAGTTCACCTGAAACCTGTCCACCATGGGTGGCTCTGCTGGTGTCAAAGGGAGAGGTATATAAAGCCTGACATTTTACCCTTGCTAGTTAATGGATTGGCTTTGCTTCCTTCAATGTGGCTGAAGCCAAATGCAAAATAAGAAAATATATCTGAGTGCCAATTCAGATGGTTTAGATTACAAGTAATAAGAAAAACTGAAAAGAAATTTACTAAATTCCAAAGCAAGAATTCTGGGGTGAAATGGCCCTGGGTTTAGGTACTTCAATGACTCCATGCATCATCAGGAGGCAAGGCTCCTTCTGCAGGTTAAGCTCTGACATTTTCTTCATGATGACTTCACCACAACCTAGTTTATTTATATTTAGAAAGTGGCTCCTCAGTTGAAGATGTCATGGTATAGATAGTGACAAAATCCAAAGGATGAATAGCGCTCCGTCTTGCCAGTAAGGCTTTCTATGACCATGGTGACCTTTCGCAGGACACCCACTGCATATGCCTTTTAGGTCTCACTGGCCAGAGTCAAATCCTTTACCAGCTGCTTTTCTGTGAATGAGATATTCACTAGTGGCTTAGACCAGGAGTCTATGCTCTGTTGCCTAAGGGTCCCTGGGCATCCCTGGACCACTTATAGGGTAACTGCACTGTAAAAACCATGAAAAATTCAGCTCAGTTTCAGGCAGGTTCAATATGTTAAAATTTTGAGGGTTCAGATTTGGTTCAGGTTTGGGTTTAAAATTTTAATCCTATGTGTAAATAGATGGATAAAATTATTTTCAATTATTTTCAATTTTTATGTATAATAAAATAGCGAATGAAACAACAATAGCAATAAAAGGTTAAGAGCTAAACTCAAACCCAACTTTTCATTGGGCTTAGGCTCAGGTTTTGTTTCAGGAAAATATTTTAAAAATGCTCAAACTGAAATGAATTCAGGGTTCGGGTCCAGCTACAGTTTGAAGCCCTGACAGCTACACATAGGATTTGTACTCATATTCTAACTGAACCACAGCCCTCTAAATTTTAAGGTATTGGAACCCACACCAGAATCTAAAAGCAATTTTTCTCAGGTTTAAAGTCTGGGTCAACACTAGTATCCTAATACTATAGGGGGCACTTTCTGACTGTTTTGCTTTGTGTACCTTCTCTCTGATAGTGCAAAGTCAAGGATGGGTAAAACAGGCACCTTGGTACCCATCCCAATAGTGGCTTCACATTGCTGTTAGGTGCCATCAATTCAGGTCCAACTCATAGCAACCCTATGTATAACAGAACAAAACACTCCTTGACACTGCCATGCTTGGCACTATGTCAGCGCTTCCCTGCTATTCATAGGGTTTTCAATGGCTGATTGTTTTAGGATTGTATTATGTTGGCTGCCACATTCTTCCCTCAGCTTTGGCCATGCTGGGGATCAAACCTATAGCCTCAGAGAGCTCAAAGTAGCATGCTAACAACTGAGCTAAACCCCACACTAACCATCACATAGTCATAAAAATTTAATGGGTTAAAATATTGTTTCACTTAAGAAAGTCCTTAATGACTCACTAAAAACTACTAATTTATTAAATGTTGGCCCTTGAGTATGTGGTTTTATTTATTATTTTCTGTAACAAAATGGAAAGTATACATAAAACACTTTTATTACAAAGTGTGTCAGGAAAGGTCTCATCCAATTGTTTGAGTTATGGGCTGAATCATCCACTATTTTCATATACCACCATTTTTCCTTGAATGAATAATCAGTGGACAAATTATGGTTAGTCAGACTTAGGTATTTGGCAGATATTTTGTTGAAAATGAACAAAGGAGTGTCTGCTACTTCAAGGAAAGCAACAGATGCTATTTTTTGACAATGATAAATAAGAGCTTTCCAGAAAAAAAAACTGGAATTGGGAAAAGTTGTTATGTCACAATGAGCTAGGCAATTTCCCAATAATTATAAAATTCTTGGATAAAATTAATGATGGCATTAATAACTGTGATTTTTTTATATTATAAAATGAAATGGGTCAACCAAACATGGTGGCACAAGCCTGTAATCCAAGCAAATAGGGAGGTGGAGGCAGAAGGATCAAAAATACTAGGTCAAAGGTCAAAGGCAGCTTGTGTAACTTAGAGAGGCGTCTCAATTTAAAAACTGAAAAAGGGGGTAGGGGTGCAGATCAGTGGCAGAGCACTTACAAAATATATGCAAGGCCCTGGGTTCAGCCCCCCAGTACCACACACACAAACACACACACACACACACAAAAAAAAAAAAAAAAACACAGGAAACAAAAAAGAAATGTGTCAATGTTTGGAAGATCTACATAACTCACTTAATTGATATTTTCCAGACAAACAAATAATGCCTATTGTTATAACTGTTATAAAATTAAGCATGATTAAAGATCTGTTACTAATGCAATATAATATGAGAGTTTAAGTTTAACTGAGACAAAAAAGTTCATTAGTATGTTTTGAAAATCTACAACTCCACTGTTAGGAAATGTTCACTTGTTAAATTTGGTGTTACATCCAAAAAGTATATATGGAATTATTTGAAGAGCTGTTGAGGTGCACCTCTCTTTCCAAAAACATAACTGCAGAGGACACAGTTTTTTAACATTCTTCAACCCAAACAACATATTATAACAGATGGAACGCAAGGTGGATATCAGAATCTAACTACCATCTGTTGAGGGACACATTGAAGAGATTTGCAAAAGCATAAAACAAATGCCATTTTTAAAATTAATTGTTTTTGTTTTGGAAAATATAACTGTTTTCCATGAAATGGCTTATTTATGTTAATAACTGGCCTTGTTATGGTGATTTTTCACAAATATTTCATGAATATTTTAAACTTCTATGAGTTTTGATTTGCTATGTGTTAAATATTAGTAGATATAATCTAAAGGTTCTTTTGAGGGTCCTCAAAGCTGTAGCCTTGTGGCATCCGATCCGGGCAGATCTCGGAAGCTAAGCAGGGTCGGGCTTGGTTAGTACCTGGATGGGAGACCGCCTGGGAACACCAGAAGCTGTAGGCTTGGGAGAAGGACCTGGCAAGCCTCTCCCAAAAATCAATCTGCCATTGAAAACCCTACGAACAGCAGAGAAGCACTGACAATAGTGTTTCCCCTGTTGTACAGAGGGTCGCTATGAGTCGGATACCAACTCCAAGGCACCTAACAACAAAAACAACAAAGAAGATCTTAAGAATCTATGGCTTAGGGCAACCTTGATTCACACTTTGAGTCTATGGAGGAGCCTTTCCTAAGACCTATGATTTCCTGGAAGAAGACAGACTTTCCAAAATTAGACTCTGTTAGAAAGTTAGGAGATGAGAGAAAAGATGTTGGGAAAGTAATCAACAGTGTTCGTTCAGATCTTTTACCATATCACTGCCTTTCTTCTATGGTGTCTTTGATTATTAATGACATCAGAGATCTTCAAACTGTGCTTTTCAGAGTTTTTTCAACTAAAAGATATTGGCAGGTGGGAATCAGTGTTTTAACCCCCACTGCCCCAATCAGAGCTACTCTAAATGATTCCTTTTTACATGTGGAGCTGCAGCCTGAGACACTATTTAAGAAATAGTTCTAAGGGAAAAAATGTTTTAATGACAGTGATTTAACATTTCTCTTGTGACAACATCTAAACGTTTGATATGTAACTTCACCAACTAGGTTTTGAGCTTCTTGAAGCTCAGATTGTATGATTTTCTCCATTTTATGCAAAACATCAGAGCACAGTGCCTTCCCCTTAATTATGAGAATGCTGGTTAATGTTATGTGAGTTTAATAAGTGACTACTTCACCTTTCTATAGGTTATACTCCACAAATCCAGGAACTGAGTCTGGGAGATAATTGCAATCTTGGATACAGGAAAAAAAGTGGTAGCTGGTCCTTGGGTTTGAGGGTCATCTCTTTTACCATCAAACAGCGTGAGTCAGAGTGTTTTAGTGGATTATTTCTAGGATGCCTAGTATTTAAGGAAATATTTAATCCTCAAGGCATTTGCAGAGATAGTAATTAATTGATCTCTATAACAATTCCTTTGAGGTTGAAAGTTACCTGCCTTGCTAATTCTCCAGAAAGACTGCTGAGACTTCTAATGACCACTAGGAAGGGGTCAACATCAAAATAACTTAAATTCTTTTCAAGGTGGTGTTGGGAAAGAAGAGTGTAGCACTGGCCTTGACACGTGTGATAAAAGAAAAAATACTTGTGGTAAACAAATTTGGTTTGAATATTGCATTACCTCCCAGAACAAGGGACAATAAGACTTCAGTGCTGATTTATTCACTTTGGTGTTTATTGTTTTCTTAATGACTTGGTAGGTCTTAAAATTTTTCTGAAACATAATTCTCAATTAGCTCCCAACCTCTGCCTTCATGTGATTTCTGCCACTGTATGTCTGGGCAACAGGATGTTTAACTTTTTTGCTGCAAAATGCACATGCTCACTATAGACTGTATTCCAAACATTCATTTCCAAAAGTCAAATCGTAGTTATTCAGGTTGGTAAATCATGATATGAATATTATGGAAGGAATATGAGTTATCTTACAAAATTATAAATATCCCACAGGGCAGGGGCAATCTTTGTATTCTTCTATCATCTTTACACTATTTACATTCATGATATCTAACATACAAATGCCACTTGATATGGATGAAGCATTATTCTATGTACTTTACAGATACTAATTCATTTGGTTCTCCCCATAACCTAACCCAACATATTGCTCTAATTTGTATTTTACAAACAAAGAAGCTAAGACTAAGTGTCTTGCTATGTTGTTGTTAGGTGCCATGGACTCGGTATCCAACTCATAGCAACCCTAGGTACAACAGATGAAACACTATTGTGCTTCTCTGCTATTCATTAGGTTTCCAATGGCTGATTTTTTTTGAGGGGTGGGGGAGTGGGTTATGGAGTCTTCTCTCAAGCCTACATCACCTGGTGTTCCAAGGCAGTCTCCCATCCAGGTACTGATTAGGTCCAACCCTATTTATCTTCCAAGATCTGACGGGATGGGACATAGAGTGGTATAGCTGCAGGCAGTGACTTGCTATGTTGTTGTTGTTGTTAGGTGCCGTTAAATCGTGTCCAACTCATAGTGACCCTCATAGGGTTTTCAATGACTAATTGTTTCGGGATTGCCTCGGGAGTCGATTTCCACATCCTTCTCCCATTTTTGTGGTGTGGAGAATTGAACCCGGGACCTCAGAAACTGAAGAGCATTGCTCTACCAACTGAGCTGAATCCCAGCCCTAGTAACTTGCTATAGATCACACAAATTCAAAGGGGCACAATGGGGATTGAAAGCTGGGCATTCTGTCTCCAATGTCTTTAGTCCTGACTATGAACCAATGGTGCTTTGAACTGAATTTAGGATGAGAAGACAATCTGGGGTAGTAAAAGGAAAATATGATTTTTTTGTTTTTGTTCTTTTCTATTTGTTTTTGTTTTTTGGTTGGTAGTTGTTCTATGTAGCTCTCAGGGAATAAATAATGCCTGATTTTCTCTTTCCACCTTAGATCAAAACACTAGGAGGGCCATCCAGAGGATGAGCTTCTAGCCCAGGGATCCATCTATCTGTCCTAAGAAATACTTGACACTGATATTTGCAAAAACTTATTAAGCACTATAAACATTAATAATCAAAGATCACTGTGTATCTAGACTTTCTTACTTAGTTTATACAGAGCAGTATCCTAGCTCACACTTCAAAATGCTAGCAAATTTGGGTGTTAATGACAGAATGACCTTCTTTGGAATGTCCTGTTTTTCAACAGTGGCCTCTCTCTGCCACATGATTCTTTTTTCCATACTTCTACAATGTGGGGATGCATGACTTCTCCAGTGGGAGGTGAACACATCCAGCTACCACATGCTTCCCAGGACACACCTCTAGTTTTACCATCACCGCACAGATAAATTGAGACAGCTCAAAAGATATTCCTCCTTACTCATTCTATATCCAAGTTTATGCATTTACACCAGTATATGAACAATTTCTAAAAATTGCATCATACAGTACCAGAAATAATACATGTGGGCAATTTGCAAAGTCTCCTAAAATGTGTTGAATTAGATTTCATGCCATTCTGGCTTACCAGTGTCTTGAAGGTTGCACAGACAGCAGGTCACAAGTATAGTGTTTCTCTTATAGATATCTATGTTCAGATCCAACTTTCCAGCTCCTTGACTTCATGACCTTATGCAATTGTCTTAAGATTCTTTCCCATTACTTCCTTAACAATAAAAAGACAACATTACCTCCTTCTCAAGGGTGATGTCAGAATTGAATGAGAACACAGCATGAAGTACCCCAAGAATACATTGAGTTCTTACTGATGTTCATTCCTGAATTAAGATTTTCCACTTCTCATAGTTCATAGAATATTTTCTCCATTGAGATCATGCTCTACAATGCTTAACCTCAAAGGCATGGAAGATGGTAAATATGAAGGATCATAATCCTCCTCTTTCCCCACCTTCTTTTTACAAGAGTCAATGCCATTATAATTATAGACAGGTCAATTTCCATCTCATTTGCCAGCTGTTCTCTATAGAAAATCTTACCTTAGTCAGTTCTGAAACCTGGTACTGTATCCTAGGAAATACTTTAAAAACCCAGATGTACTATCATAGTTCATATGAAATAGGCCCAAATATTAAATTTTTACTTATTTATTTAGGTCATTATAATAAACATCTTGTTCTTCTCCAGTCTTTACTTGTTTTTAAAACTTGATCTTAGGTCTTTACTATTCAGTATTGTTTAGAAATTGATAGTACCACTAACAGCCTGGACATTCTTAGCAATGCAGAATATTAAGCTAGCCAAGTCCTGACCAACTCAATCAGAAAAAAACCCAGGGGTCTACATGCACATTAATGTCTAATGACACCGAGACATTTTTCTCTAATATTTTCCTTCTTTCACCATCGTAGTCTGTTCTGTATTACTATAATAGAATACCTGAGACTAGATAATTTATACAGAGCAGAGATTTAATTTCTTATATGCTTGAAGGCTAGGAAGTTCAAGGTCAAGGGAACTGCCTCTGAGAAAGCCTTCTTGCTACATCATCCTGTGGTAGAAGGCAGAAGGGCAAAAAAACATGGAGGTTGTGATAAGGAAGAGGTCCAAACTCATTCTTCTATCAGGATCCCACTGACCCAATAACTAACCAACTACTGCATAACAGCATTAATCCATTCATGAGCACCAAGACCTCATAACTTAATCACTCTTTAATGGTCCCAAATCTCAACACTGTTGCATTATGGAATAAGTTTCCAGCACGTGAACTTTGAGAGACACATTTAGACTATAGCGACTCCCTTTACCCTTGAAATTCTCTTGAATCTAAGAGATATCTAGTCAATTGCAAAAATACATGATTAATTAATTGATTAGGTGCTGTTGAGTTGGGTCTGACTCATAGCAAACCTACGTACTACAGAACGAAACACTCTCCAACACTGTGCCATGTCCAACACTATGGTCCGTGCTTCTCTGCTATTCATAGGGTTTCAATAGCTGATTTTTTTTGGGAGTGGGCTGCTATTTTTGCAGTTCTGGGGATCAAACCCAGGGCTTCAGAGAGTGCAGAGCAGCACTCTACTAACTGAGCCATTATCCTTCAAATTGAAATTTTGACACTCATTCTGTAGGAAGAATTTATTGATGTCCTTTTGGGACTAATGGTCCAGTATATTAGAGCAAAGATAGGTGAGAAAGAGGTATTTTGATAATGTGGTGAATGAGGCAGCAACCAAAAATGATATTTCAAGACAGTTAAACTGTCATGTCAACAGTCTAACTGGTGTGGAAAGCACTTTACAAAAGTAATTCAGTCTCCAATGCTTATGTCTGTAATTTAATTTGCAGCAAGTAGAGAATTAAATATTATGGGAAGAGTGGTTTCCTACACTATGTAATTATTGGTAGTACATTGATATTGACTGCATTTGATTTTACAGTGAGTGAAGGTATTTGCCTGTATCTTTGGTCAAATTCCTGTCATTTCCCAAGACTACCTGGAGTTCTCACACAAATGTATAGAAAAGATCTAAACCAACTACAGTATCTTAAGTAGTCTTCCAGCTCTGACATATGCCTCTTTCTTGATAAAAGTGGAGCTGCTTTATTCACTGTAATCTCCAAGCTACAGCAGGTAACTAACCTAGAGGTATTCATTCTTTCACGCACATGGCAATAATCATTTTTTTCCCACAGTGAATTTTGTGTTGTTGAAGAATAAAGTAGCTACTTAAGTGCACAATAAGCGAATCTGGGCAAATTCATGATATGCATGCTTAATGAAGAGTCACGCCTGCAGCATGGAAAACAAATGTTCATGCATGTTTTATAAGTGGGGCAGCCTTTCACTACTTCTCATGATCACAGGCCCAGCTAAGTACAGATCTAAATTGAAATTGCCTCACATTTTCCATTTTGCACACCACTTTCTTATAACTTCCTAAACCGTCCTTATTAAATTTGTCCTTGAAGAGAATGGCTTCCTGTAAACACAAACCACTGAGAAATTAAATGGAGGGACAGAATTTAGTTGATTATGCATGGTTACATTGCATATTATTTATTTGGAAATAGAATGCACACATGCTATCATTCAAAATGATGGAAGATACTTTAGATCTCTAAGATAGCAGCCCTTTAATATAGCTTCTTCTCTTCCAAAAAGAAAAAAAACAGAGGCTTGTGTTTGAAGGGTACCAGGTATGAATTTGATTGAGAAGTAGTTGGATATGATGGTTGGCTCCTCATAAAAGAAGAGTTGTAAACACAGTCATTTCAGATTGTGATGAGTTCTCTGAAACTGGTGACTTTTAACATTCAAATTAACCTTGTTCCCCACTAGCTTATTCCCACAGCCCTCTCTGACCCCCATTAATTTTCTTCTTATAGCACAACACTGACATCATATGGTAAGTAAATTTAACCTCAAAGATTAAGTTTCTCCCTCTTGAGATACACTGGGACTCGCAGGCATAGAGATAATATCAAAACTACACTTATCCTTGAATAGCATCCACAATTTTTGGAGGGAAGGATATAGGGCATTAAAAAGAAAGAAAAAGTAATTATGGAATAGTATTATCTTTACCAAATTCTAATTATTTCAAAAAATCACATACACATGCACATACATGGCCCCTTCCACGCTGACAAACTGAAAAAGATATCTTGGGGGTTCTTTTGTTCTCATTAAACTTAAAAATAATTAATGCATTAAAAAATTACCTCCAATCAGAGCACAGTGCCTAAGGTCTGTAATCCCAGTAACTTGAAAGGAGGAACAGGAGGGTCGCAGGTTCAAGGCAAGAGACAGTCTGAATAACTTAAAGGGACCATGTCTCAAGATAAAAGATAAAAAATTTTAAAAAATAGGCTGGGGATATAGCTCAGTGGTATTGCTCTTCCCTGGGTTCAACGTCTAAGTACTGCAAAAAAACAAAAACAAAAAACAAAACAAAAAAAACCACTCCAATGATGTAAAGATTCAAAACTAGGTCCAGATATTTGTCAAACAATGAAGTGAAACTATCTATGAATAGCATGGATGCCCTATTTGTTTTAAACAATTGGAGCTAAAACATCTGCAGACTGGAGGATTGGCTTTTGTGTTTTGGCTGGATGCACAAAATGTGCCAACCAGCCATGGCAGGGTGACCAGCTATCATGGAGACAATGTGTTTTGGCCCTACTACTCTAAATACTACTAGAGAGACTCAAATGGGAGGCACAGATGACTGAAAAACACCAGATGTGGAAATGCTTTTTAGAATCCTAAGTAATAAAATGTGTGGGGAAACAAATAATATATGTAGGTTTTCATCAGTTTTTCCCTATATATTAAAGTGAGGATAAGTAAATATTCATAAAACAATATTACTCATAAAGCTGTATTATTCATAAAGCAATTACTCATAAAGTTTCTTCCTTTTTTTCCTGTTTAGAAAGTGATTGTAAAAGGATATCGAAGTTAATAAAACTATCAATTGCACTGTACTGATGGAGAAATTGAGTTCTTAAAAGGATTTACCAAAATAAAATTTCCAAAGACATTCTACCAAATTACAGTGATTTCTAACCCATAAAGGCATGGCTAATTTTCATCTCTCACTCATTGTCTCTATTTGAGAGAGGAAAATATAGTCCTCTTTAGTGAAATAATAGCTGATTATCTGAGAGATGCTAATGGCGGTGATTAAAACAATTGTTTTAGAAAGCCACTCAGCAATGGCTACAGGCCAAGATGAAGGCAGGAAATGAAAATAAAACAAACATAAAACAATATCTAATAAACAAAAATGTAAAGTACATTTGCTCTGCATGATGGTCATGCTGAGCTATGATACGGCTCTTTGCCTCCTGGTGGTTATAGAATTATAAAACAGTTCACTCTGGTGCTAACAGAATCCATTCAGAATTCAGGGGCACTGGCTACTATCACAGCTGATGGTTCCTGAGGAACAATATCAAAGCTATGAAAACAATTCTGTGCTTTGACCCCATCATCTCCCTCTCTTCTGCAGCAATTCTCAAAAGAGGCATCTTTCTTCCAGTGGTCAATACTGGTTATCTCCAAGTTGGGCAATTTCGCCAAGTTCAATATTTCCAGTGTTGTTTGCTTTGCCACTAGACAGATCAGGAAAACTCCCATGAAGTCAGAATAATACAGATTTGTCGAGGTGACTAAATTTTGTATGTCTCATCTTCTCAGGACTCACATAATTACCTCCTTTGGTTCTCCCCCCAATAAGCTAACCTTACAGAAAAAGACAAATTTAATTATCTTTGAATGGGTTAAGATTTATTTATATACTTTCCTGGGGGAGGAATATGTTTTAATTAAAATAATAATAGCAAAAAGGGCTGGGATTTAGCTCAGTTGGTAGAGCACCGCTCTGCAGTCTCTGAGGTCCCGAGTTCGATTCCCAGCCCCACAAAAAAATGGGAGAAGGATGTGGCAACCCACTCCCAAGGCAATCCCGAAACAATCTGCCATTGAAAACCCTGTGAGGGTCGCTATGAGTCGGACACAACTTGACGGCACCTAACAACAACAATGATAGCAAAAACTATGTCTATTTCTGTATCTACTGTTCTAATTCCAGCAAAGCAAATATTCCTTTAGAAAATATCTACCTATTATTTTAAGAGCATATACTGTTTTTTATAATCGCCTTATAATCATCTTAGATATATACCTTCTTGAATTTATTTTTTTTCAGCTTTATTTTGAAAAAAAAAAAAGTAAAAAAAGCCTTTAGTAGTGTCATTTAGTTTGAAAATGGTCAAACAGACACAACAAATAAGGTATTCTGTAAACGTCACCTCATATCCAGGACACATCTACTATATATGTGAAGGCTTTCCCAAGAAAGCAGATGGAATTGTCGTGGGTAATATATATGAATAGCTCATTTTCTTTTTTGTTTCTCCACTTCTAAAATGTAAAGGCTTAATGCTTGTAAGAACTTCAGTATCATGTGTGTGTGTGTGTGTATGTGTGTGTGTGTGCATACACACACACCCATCTGGATCTTTTTAGTGTAGTGGGGGAATCTAGGTTATGTGTACCTGGGTCGGAAGAGGTAAACCACCTGAAAAAGTGAGAAAGTAGAAAATTACAAAAAGAAAGCCATTTTGGCGCCCTCTTGTGGAATAATGTGGCACTGCAGTTACTGAAGTTGGACAGTGACTTTCAACCTTCCTAGATAGAAGGAAATTGTTGTTGTTGTTGTTGTTGCTGTTGTTGTTGTTGTTGTTGTTGTTGTTGTTGTTGTTTTAGGTACCCTCGAGGCGGGTCCGTCACATAGAGACCCTCAGAGGCTTTTCAATGGCTAATTGTTTCCGTATTGCTTCGGAAATGGATTGCCATGTCCCTCTCCATTTTTTTTTTTTTTTTTTTTTTTTTTGGTTCTACGGTTAAACCCCCGTCCTCAGAGTGTGGAGGAGCACTCTACTGAGCTAAACCCTAGCAAGTATTATTTTAGGAAAATAAATGAAGAAAGCTAGGCAGAAGAGATAAGGAGGATAAAGAAGATGAGGAGAAAATATTTTAAGAAACTATTGAAAA
>VMDO01011902.1:17054-46068 GCA_007922755.1 Pedetes capensis | reverse complement strand
ATAAGAAGCCTCGGGAGTATTTTCTTTTGTAAATAGCAGTGATGGCCATTTCTACTGAGATGGAAAAATAATGAGGCTCTTCCTGCAGTGTGAATTGTGCAGCATATATACAAAATTTGGCTTACGTAATAAACTGTAACTTCTAATGAAGAACAGAAAAATGTGAATTAAAAGACAACTAAGAGATTGTTTTATTCTCAATAACATGCCATTGTTGGGTATTACAGGGAAAAGTAACGTAGGCAAGTATGACCACAATAGATAATGGGGAATATAAGAAAATAATGCATTTATGGCTGTCACGATGGAAATATGGACAGGTTCCAGGCAACCTGAACCCTAACTAATGAAGCAAGTTTGCTTATGCAAGTAAGTAGCTGAATATGGCTAAAGAAAAGAGGTAAATGCAAGGAAATAACAGTGAGCTAAGTGGATATTTTTCTCTTCATTCTGAAATAATTTAAAACTACCAGGAAAGTTGCCAAGACTATAGGAAAGCACTTCCAGAATGGGAGGCCACGGACCCCTGAAAAGCCACTGCATAAAAGCAACAAGAATATTATTAAAAATTATCAAAGTTAATTCTTTTGAAACCTTAAAAATTACCCCAATATTTTCAACACTATGTGAAACCTTATGCAAAAGAAGCATCTAAATGTTATACACAACAGTGAATTTTATGAGGTTTTCACTTGCTCTATTCCCCTTTCCCTTGGTTCCATGGTAGCCTTGAAAACTAGAAGCCTCACAACCATGGCGGGCTGGGATTTGGCTCAGTTGGTAGAGCGCTGCGCTGAAGCCTCTGAGGTCCAGAGTTCAATTCACAGCACCCCAAAAATGGGAGAAGGACCTGGCAATCCACTCCCAAGGCAATCCTGAAACAGCCATTGAAAACCCTATGAGGGTCGCTGAGTCGGATACCTACTCGATGGCACCTAACAACAACAACACAACCATGGCAAGTGTAAAAACTAGCAGTGCCTAGAGGAGGGGTAAAATGGGCTTCAAGCTCCCTCCAAATCTCCAGCCATGGAGAATATATACCATCTGCCAACATGCTTGCTTTCTTTTATTTCTATCTTTCTCTTTCTTTCTTTCTTTTGCCCTTCCTTTTCTTTTCTTTCTTTCTTTCTTTTTTTTTCTTTCTTTCTTTCTTTTCTTTTCTTTTCTTTCTTTCTTTCTTTCTTTCTTTCTTTCTCTTTCATTCTTTTTCTTTTCCCTCCTTTTCTTTTCTTTCTTTCTTTCTTTCTTTCTTTCTTTCTTTCTTCAATAAAGATATGAATTTATTTACATATAAATGAAAGAGATAGAAAACAAATATCAGCAGAGAGGAAACAACACTCCAAATTTATTTTTAGAAGTATCACAAAGCTCAGGCAAAAAGAAGGCTGAAGCATACACAAATAATTTAAAAAATATAAAGATGGAAATAACTAAAATCACTTTAAAAATGAACAAGTGAGGGAATATTTGAAAATAAGTAAGGGGTCTCAGAATATACATAAGGGAGTAGCATGGAAATCTTTGCATAATAAATTTAAATAATTGAAAAGTTTAGAAAAAGGAGTAAATTTCTAGAAAATTGCAACTGGCTAAATTGGCCTAAGGGAATAACAAACTATACTATTTTTAATCATTTTTTTATTGGTAATATTGGGCTGGTTGAAACCAGCACCTTGTGCATGCAAAGCGAATGCTCTAGCATGGAACTGTACCTCTAGCCACCTCCCCCAAAGTGCACACACTTTTTGTTTTTTATTTTGAGACATTGCTTCACTAAGGTATGCAGGCTGCCTCTGGCCTCAAACTTTTATCCTCCTGCTTCAGCTTCCCCAGTCACTAAGATGGTAGGTAGGCACCATGGTGCCCAGTCATTATTTTTAACCTGATAGAAGCTTTAGTGAAAGAAAAGAACCCAAAACAATGGAAGTCTCTCCTCAGGTAATTTTTTTCTTTATTTATAAATGTTGGTGGGGTACAGAGTAATACGTCATTGCTATATCCATTTTCAACTATTAAATCATTTTATCTTCATCTTACATATTTTCCAGAACACCATAAACTATCGAAGAGAAGAAATGGAAAGAGAGTAGGAATGTTAATTAATATACAATAAAAATCTTATGCAATCATGGGTTATAGTTTCACTGTGGAATTTGGGGAAGGGGAGATGTGAAAGGAAAACAATATGTTGTTAGGTGCCGCAGAGTCGAGTCCGACTCATAGAGACCCTATGTACAGCAGATCGACACATTTCCCGATTCTGTGCGAGGCAAACCATCTTATTTATGTTTAAACCCATTGTTGCAGACACTGTGTCAATCCATCTGGTGGAGGGTTTTCCTCTTTTGCATTGACCTGCCACTCTCCCAAACATGATGTCCTTCTCCAGGGATTGGTCTCTCCTGACTACACGTCTGAAATATGTAAGACACAGTCTCGACATTCTTGCTTCCAAGGAACACTCTGGTTGCACTTCTTCTAGGATAGATTTGTTGGTTCTTTTGGCAGTCCATGGTATATTCAATAGACGTCTCCAGCACCACAATTCAAAAGCATCAATTCTTCTCCTGTCCCCCTTGTTAAACATCCAGATTTCACAATCATATGATGTGACGGAAAATACCATGGCATAAGTCAGACACACCTTCATCTTCAATGTGACATCTTTTCTTTTCAATACTCTAAAGAGATGTTTTGCCACAGCTTTTCCTAGAGCAATGCGTCTTTTGATTTCTTGACTGCTGCTTCTGTGGGTGTTGATTACAGAGCCAAGCCAAGCAAAATCTTGGACAACCTCAATCTTTTCTCCATTTATTGTGAAGTTGCATACTGACCCAGTCGTAAGGACTTATGTTTTGTTGATGTTTAGTCACAGCCCATATTGAAGGCTATGTTTTTTGATCTTCATCAGTAAATGTTTTAAATCCTCTTCACTTTCAGCAAGCAGAGTTGTGTCATCTGCATAATGCAGGTTGTTAATGAGTCTTCCTCTAATCCTGATGCCACCTTCTTCCATCATAAAGTCCAGCTTCTAGAATTATTTGCTCAGCATATTAATTGAAGACACAGGGTGAAATTATACAGCCCTGATACACACCTTTCTCAACTTTAAACCAGGGATTGTTTCCTTGCTCTATTCAAACAATTGCCTCCTGGAAGATTTCTCATGAGTGCTATTCCCATTTTCCGAAGTGTTATCCATAATTTGTTGTTATCCACACAGTCAAATGTCTTTGCATAGTCAACAAAATATAGATAGACTTCTTTCTGATAATCTCTGCTTTTGGCTAGCACCCACCTGACATCAGCAATGATGTCCCTGGCTCCCTGTGTTCTTCTGAATCCCGTTTGATTTTCCGGTAATTCCCTGTCTATATACTGCTGCAGTAGCTTTTGAATGATCTTTAGTAGAATTTTGCTGGTGTGTGATATTAATGATATTGTCCGATAGTTTGCACATTCAGTTGGATGCCCTGTTTTGGGAATAGGCACAAATACGGGTCTCTTTCAGTCAGTTGGCCAAGTAGCTGTTTTCCAAATCTGTTGGCATAAACATGTTAACACCTCCAGTGCTGCATCTGTTTGTTGAAACATCTCTATTGGTATCCCATCAATCCCTGGAGCCTTGTGTTTCGCCAGTTCTTTCAAGGCAGCTTCCACTTCGTCCTTCAACACCATTGGTTCCTCTTCATATGCAACCTCTTGGAATGGTTGTTCATCTACCAATTTTTTCTTGTATAATGACTCTGTGTATTCTTCCCATCTTCTTTTGATGTTTCCTGCATCATTTAATATTTTCCCTGTAGAATCTTTTACTACTGCCACTCGAGGCTTGAATTTTTTCTTTAATTCCTTAAGCTTGAGAAACACAGAGCATGTTCTTCCCTTTTAGTTTTCTGCCTCCAGCTCTTTGCACATGTCATTATAATATTTGTTTTTGTCTTCTCAAGCTGCTTTTTGAAATATTCTGTTTAGTTCCTTAACTTCATCATGTCTTCCTTTTACTTTGGCTGCTGGACATTGAAGGGCAAATTCTACTGTCTCTTTTGACATGTAATTTGGTCTTTTCTTTTTTGCTTGTCTTTTTAAGAACTTTTTGCTTCCTTCTTGAATGATATCTTTTATGTCATGCCACAACTCCTCTGGTCTCCTATCATTTGTGTCTAATGCATTAAACCTATTTTTTGAGGTGGTCTCTGAACTCAGATAGGATATACTCAAGGTCATACTGTGGCTCTCGTATATTTGTTCTAATTTTCTTCAGCTTCAGTTTGAACTTGCATATGAGAAGTTGATGGTCTGACTCACAGTCAGCACCTGGTCTTGTTCTGATATTTTGTATGGAGCTTTTCCATAGTCTCTTTCCACATATGTAGTCAATTTAATTCCTGTATGTTCCATCTGGTGAAGTCCATGTGTATAGTCTCCGTTTATGTTGTTAAAAAAATGTATTTGCAATGAAAAGGTCATTGGTCTGACAAAATTCTATCATGTGATCTCCAGCTTCGTTTCTGTCACCAAGACCATATTTTCCAACTACTGAGCCTTCTTCTTTGTTTCCAACCTTTGCATTCCAGTCACCAGTGATTATCAGTATGTCTTGATTGCATGAAATGTCTTTTTTGATGATGAATGCAATCCCATTTCTCTTTAGTTTATCATTCCCAGCATAGTAGACCATATGATTTTCTGACTCAAAATGGCCTATGCCAGTCCATTTTAGCTCACTGGTGCCTAGAGTGTCAGTGTTTATGTGCTCCAATTCTCTTTTAATGATTTTTAATTTTCCTAGATTCATACTACATACATTCCATGTTCCAATTATTAATGGATGTTTACAATTGTTTCTCCTCATTTTGAGTGGTGCCACATCAGCAAATGGAGGTCCCTGGGATTTTACTCCATTTCCATCATCATGGTTGACTCTACTTGGAGGAGGCAACTCTTCCCCAGTAGTCTTTTGAGTGCCTTCCAACCTGGGGGACTCATTTTCCTGCACTATATCTGACAGTGTTTCTTTGCTATTCATAGGGTTTTCAATGGCTAATTGTTTCAGCAGTGGGCTGGTGGTTCCTTCTCTGTAGTCTGTCTGAGTCTGGAAGCTCAGCTGAAACCTGTCCACATTGGGTAACCCTTCTGGTATCTGAAATATCTGTGGCAAATCTTCCAGCCTCATCACAACACACAAGCCCCCCAGTGTGGCAAACTGACAGACATGTGGGGGAGAAACAATATAGAGGGGTAAAAAGGAGAGAAAAATCTGAAAATATATGATTCAACTTTATGAACACATGAGAAAAATAGGGGAAAGGGGGGGAAAAAACATTTGCAAACTTTCCATAAAGGTCCCATCCACAGAGTTTGAAATTATTTAACCTGACTCAAACATTTCTCAGTGAGAAAAGTTCCATTGGAGGACATTTATAATTTAAAATTTATTATTAATTGCTTACTATTGCAGCTGCCTAAAGTAATGGTGTCAACTAGGCAAACAAGAAAATGCACAAAATAAATTGAAAAGAAAATTTATGGAATGAGATGTTCACAGTGGGCTTTTAAAAATATATACCCTGTATTTCTGGGAATCCAGAAGACTTTGGACATGGGCTGCACTGTGTATATCCCCAGGGAATATCTGAGAGGGCCATAATCTCTCATTTTTGGTAGACTTTGATGCTCTGCAAAAATCTGAACTTTAAGGTTAAGGTAAAGTTGCAAATTGGTAAAGACAGAATGAAAGATAACAAAAATGTTGGCAAGAAAATATAAACAATTTCAATACATTTTCAGCATATTGAGCATATCATCATTTCAGCATATCATCACTTCAGTGATGAGTGGGAAACATTAGTCCTGGCATTGGGAAATCTCTAACTAATTATTATCTGGCCTCTAAAAGTAGAGTATTCAGAAGCTGCATCTGATATGGAACATATGTATCCAGGAGAGTAACTAAACAAACAGCAATGAAAACAAATTTTGGACAGGAAGGAAAACCTGATTTCTAGAGTTACCACTTTACAATACTAAAAATGTCCAGTTTAAATGTAATAATAAGAAACCCTATTATGAAACTTGGGAAGAAATAGGAAAGTGAGAGCCATACCTGAGGGAAAAAAGTCAGTAGAATTTTCCCATACATTGAAATGAGTAAACAATATTGAAATTAGTGAACAGAGTACTGTATTTAAGTCAGATATTATAAATGTATTCAAAGAACCAAAGAAAATATCATGTAATGAGGTTTTTAAGTATGCATATATTGTCTCACAGAAAAAGGAAATATCCATAAAGAGACAGCATTATGAAAAGGAACTTAATAGACATTCTTGAGTTGAAAAGTATAATAAATAAAGTAAAAAATCCATTAGAGGGTCTCAGCAGCATCTTTGAGCTGACAAAAGAAAGAACCAGCATTTGAATAATATTCAAATTTCTAAGAATCAGTCCATCACATTAGGCATCTGCAATGTTAAGCAATTAATAATAAATTTAAAAAATACATGTTCTCCAATGGAACTTTTCTCACTAAACAAGAGATTTCTTGTTTAGTGGGAGGCAGTGTTTTTTGTTTGTTTGTTTGTTTGCTTGTTGTACTTCCGAGTTGAATCCAGGGCCTCATACCTACTTTGCAAGTGCCCTACTGCTGAGCTGTCCCCTGATTCCATTTTAATTTTCTTTTTTTTTTAATTTTGAGACAAGTTCTTGCTAAGCTATGCATTGGTCTTAAACTCACAATCCTCCTGTTTTTCTATTTGTCCCTCTTTTCACTGTTAATTTTCATTTCCTCATTTCTTCATTTCTTTATTCTAATTTAATTTTTATTTTTTAATTTTTATTTTTTTATCTCTTTCTGCCTGTGTATCTTTTTTATTTATACTTTAAGTCTCTTAGGCTTACTATTTCCTATTGCTCTGCTTATGTTTAACTAATTCTGTTTATATATTTTTTCCTTATCATACAAACATTTCTTTAATCTTCTGTTCCTCTTTCTCCCTTTTCTTAACATTCATTTTCTTTCTAAATTTTTTTCTTTCATTGACTTCACTATTGAGACATCTTTCTTATTCTGTTTCTCTGTCACACCTTCTTACTTCAGGCTAATACTATTTGTACCTTCACCCTAAATATTTTGTAACTTCATAGCTTACCCTATATTGTTATTGTTGTTGTTGTTGTTGTTGTTGTTAGGTGCCGTCAAGTCAGTATCTGACTCATAGTGACCCTCTGTACAACAGGGGAAACACTATTGTCAGTGCTTCTCTGCTATTCATAGGGTTTTCAATGGCAGATTGATTTTTGGGAGGGGGTTGCCAGGTCCTTCTCCCAAGCCTACAGCTTCTGGTGTTCCCAGGCGGTCTCCCATCCAGGTACTAACCAGGCCCGACCCTGCTTAGCTTCTGAGATCTGACGGGATAGGATGCCACAGGGCTACAGCTGTAGGCTACCCTATATTATTTTTCCCATTCTTTTTTCCATGAGCACAAGTGGTAGAGCAGGTGGCTTTAAGCGATTTTAACTCAATTTATATATCTCATTTGCTCAGGTATTATACTTGTTATAGTGGTTTTTCTTCCTCTCTGGGAGTGACACTGGATATTATGATTGCAAGAGAAAATTACTCACTAAAAAGATACCCAAATAAAATGTTATCTACCTCTACATATGTACAAATCACCAATAAGAAACATACACACACACACACACACACAAAAGAAAAAGATCATAATCCTTTAACCACTGAATCCAAAGGTACTGAAATAGTAGAAATGCCAGAAAAAATCTACTTATAAAAATAATCAATGATTTCAGAGAAGATACAAGCAAACAAATGAATGAAGTGACAAAATCAATAAAAGACATAGGTCACCAATTGAGAAGAGAAAGTCAGGAAAATAGATGAGAAACTCAGCAAGAAAATTGAGATTTAAAAAAAAAAACAGCTGTTGGAAATGAAGAACTCGATAAAATAAATTAAAAAAAAACAATGGATAGCATCACCAGTAGACTAGATGAAGCAGAAGATAAAATATTAGAGATGGAAGACAAAATTAAGGAGGTATTGCATCCAGATATCCACAAAGAAAAAAAAAGAAGAACATGTCCAAAAATTTTGGGAACTTTGGAACATGATCAAGAGACCAAACCTAAGGATCCATATAGTAGAAAGAGCTGAAATAAAACTAAGATATAGAAAACTATTCAGTGAAATTATAGAATAAAATTTCCCAAATCTGAGGAAAGAAATGTACATCCAACCACAAGATGTATTTAGAACACCAGACATGACCAGAAAAGAACCTCCCCATGATGCATATTATTAAAGTGCTGAAATTACAGAACAAAGAAACAATATTGAGGAACAAGCGAAAAACATCAACTCTTTTACAAAGGAAAACCTATCAGAATTACCTTAGACCTCCCAGCAAAAACAATAAAATATAGGAAATCATAGAATGATATATTTCAAGCCCTGAAAGTAAATAATTACCCACCAAGATTATTATATTGATTAAAGTTACCGTTTAAATTTGATGGAGAAAAAAGACATTCCATGATATGTACACACTAAAGCAATACATGACCACCAAGCTAGCATTGCAGGAGACACTTACAGGAATCCCACACATACAGCAGGAAGAAAGACAGTCTCTACCACAAGACTACAGGAAAGAATAAACTTCATGAAAGGAATGAACTAAAGAGAACTAGGAAAGAGTCAGTCATATCTATCTCAAAAAACTGGCACACTCTAAACATAAATAAAGAAAAGGTAAAAGAATGCATAGTGTATGACCCAACAAAGAAACTTCCCAATTAAATATCACAATACACTAAATGAACTTAATAGAAATGTACTGAATATTCCACCCAAAAGCTACAGAATATCCATTCCTCTCGGCAGTCCATGGAACTTTCCTTAAAATAGATCACATTTTAGGCCATATATCAAATTTTAACAAATACAGACAAATCAAAGTAAGTTCATCTATCTTATCAGAACATAATTAAATAAAGATAGAACTGAATATCAAGAGAAATTACAGAAACTATACAAATATATGGAGAATGAACAATACACTCTTAAATGATCAATGAGCATTTGAAGAAGTCAGAGAGGAAATTTAAAAATTCTTAGAATCAAATGAAAATGAAAACACAACCTACCAGAACCTTTGGTATACAGCAAAGTGGATCTAAGAGGGAACTCTCTGGCTATGAATGCTTGCATTCAAAAATCAGAGTTGACTCAAATAACTTTGAGATGCACCTTGAGCTTTTAGAAACAGAAGAACAAAGAAAATCCAAAGCCAGTAGATGGAAAGAAATAATAAAAATCAGAACAAAAATTAAAGAAATGGAGAGTAAAAACAATTCAAAACTGATGAAACAAAGAGCTGGTTCTTTGAAAAGATAAACAAAATTGACAAACCATCAGCCTAATAAATCAAAGAGGGAAAATATTCAAATTAAGAAAATTAGGGATGAAAGGGGGACTATTACAACAGATACAAATGAAATACAGAGAATCATTAGGGAATGTTTTGAAAAATTATATTCCAAAAAACTAAGAAACTTAGATGAGATGAATAAATTCCCAGACACATATGACCTGTCAGAATTAAGTCAAGAGGATACAAACAACTTAAACATACCTATAATAAGCAGCAAGATCAAAGTAATAATAAAGAGTCTCCAAATAAAGACAAGATAGACTCATTGTTGAATTCTACAAAACCACTAAAGAAGAATTAACACAAATTTTCCTTAAATTATGCAATAAATTACAAATAGAAGGAACACTATAACAGTCTTTCTACAAAGTCTGTATTACCCTGATAGAAAAACCAGATAAGGATACATCAAAAAGAGAAAACTACAGACCAATTTCCTTGATGAAACTACATGCAGAAATCCTTAATAAAATACTTGCACATTGACTTCAATAGCATATTAAAAAGATTATACATTGCTGGACACGACATTGCGTGCCTGTAATCTCAGTGACTTGAGAGCAGGAGGCAGGAGGATTGCAGATTCCAAGCCAAATGCAGTCTGTGTAACTTAGCAGGACTATGTCTCAAGATAAAAGAAAATTAAAAACGGGCTGGGGTGCAGCCCAGTGATAGAGCACTTGCAAAATAGAAGTGAAGCCCTGAGTTCAGTCCCCTAGTGCTGCAAATCATCATCATTATCATCATCATCACCCACTATGATCAAGTTGGTTTCATTCCATGGAGGCAAGGCAGGTTCAATATATGTAACACAGTAATTTTTTTTTTTTTTGCAGTACTGGGATTTGAACCCAGTGCCTGGTGCTTGCATGTTTTGCAAGTGCTGTACCACTGAGCTGCACCCTCAGCCCATTCTTTTGTTTGTTTGTTTTTACTTTTTGAGACAGGGTCTCTCTAAATTACGTAGACTGCCTTTGGTCTTGAACTTATGATCTTCTTGCCTCCACATCCCAAATTGCGGGGATTACAGGCATGCACCACTGCATCCACCTTGTAACACAGTAACTAGAATATGGCATAAAAATAGACTCAGAAACAGAAATAACAACATCCTATCAATAGCTACAGAAAAGGCCTTTGATAAACTTCAGCATTGTTTTATGATAAAAGCCTTAAAATAAAGTAGGAAGGGAAGGAACATGCCACCATGTAATAAAGGCAATATATGAAAAACCTACAGCTAACATCATACTAAATTGGAAAAAACTGAAAGTATTTCCCCTAAAATTAGGAACAAGAGTGTCCACTACCTCCACTGCCACTCAGGGTAGAAATTGAACTATTGACCACAGCGATAAGACAAGAGAAAGGAAAAAAACAGGGATCCAAATAAAAAAAAGAAGTCAAATTATCCATATTTGCAAATGATATGATCTTATACTTAAAATACCCTGAAGACTCCACTAAAAACTTTTAGAGCTCCTAAATACTTTCAGTAAAGTAAAAAGACACAAAATCAGCATACATAAAGCAGTAGCTTTTCTGTACACTGATAATTACCAAGCAGAGAAAGAAACTAATAAGACAATCCCATTCACAATAGCCCCTAAGGGCAAAATATTTGATAATTTTTTTCCTTTCTCCTTTTACCCTTTCTTCTTCCCCCTCCTCCTTTGGTTTAGTCCATTATCTTTCCCTACAGAATCCCTTTCTACTTTTATAACCTGCATGTTTTAGTACTGCATAAATATTGGAGTCTAACATCCATATATTTTACATAGGGTCACTATGGATCAGATTCGACTTGACAGTATCCACATTGCCAACAATGGCATCCACATTTGAGAAATAGGAAGGTAGTTAACTAGCTAGCTAGCTAGCTAGATATACAAACAAACAAGATATACATAAGTAGAAGGAGAACATTTGCAGGGGAAAGAGGGGGAGTAATGTGAGGATAATGGTGGAGCTGATCATGAATAATGAATTGCATATATGGAAATGTCAGAATGAGACCCATTACGTTGTACTCTAAAAATTACTAATAAAATAAGATTGAATGAAAAAATAAGCCAAACAAAAAATTAATAGATTCAATCAATCATATGGCAGAGATTAACAAAATTTATCGAAATAGCATGATTCAATATAAATAACCTAGGGAGGTCTTGTGTTTCACCCTGTGCTGTTAGTACTTGTGGAATTACATCTTCCCCATGCCAACTGTGTGTGTGTGTGTGTGTGTGTGTGTGTGTGTGTGTGTGTATTATGTGCATTGATGGTGAGGTCTATGTCATCTCTCTCATTTCTACCACTACTGTAGCCAATCCTGATGGAATTTGTAAGTTCTAACAAGAACATCAAAAAATTTACGCAAGAATGAAATTGAGCACTTACCTTATACCATGTACAAAAATTGGATTAAAAAAAACCCAGAGGATAAAATGTAAGTCCTAGGACAAAAAATGTCTTAGAAAAAAAATTAGTAGTAAATCTCTACTAACTTGGATTAGGTAATAGATTCTCAGATAGTCACCAAAGTCACAAGTGACAAAGAAAATTATGGGGAAATTGGAATTCATCAAAATAAAAGCATTGTGCTTTCAAGCACACCAACAAGAGAAAGAAACGACTCACAGAATTAGAAGAAAATATTTACAAGTGATATATATTTGACAAATAACTTGTATCTAGAATATGTTGTTGCTATGTGTGGTGGAGTCGGGTCTGACTTGTAGTGAGCTTCATACAGTTTTCAATGGCTGATTGTTTCAGGATTGCCTCAGGAGTGGATTGTCACATCCTTCTCCCATTTTTGCAGTGCTGGGAATTGAACTGGGGACCTCAGAGATTACAGAACAGAGCTCTACCAACTGAGCTAAATCCCAGCCCCTATGTAAAGACTCTAAAATTCAATAATAAAAAGCCCAATTAAAAATGAATACATTTATTCATTATTTCTATATTCCTATATATTGAATATTATGAGGTCATACTAATAACTTTAATTGTAAATCAATCACAAGCAATTCATTCTAACTATTTTCCTTTCTATATTTGTCAATCCATTGCTTCCAACAATAAGGAACAGGCTCTCACTCACCTTCAAATATCCATGCATTGCATGAATTGTCTTTGGATGTAACTGACACACCATCATTCTACTACTGTTCCTCCAACATATTCCCATTGGTCCTTGCTTAAATGTTTGACATCTCACTAAGGACCACCTTTGGTTATACAAAATGACATTGTCCTTACCATGCTCAGACTTCATTACCAGGCACTCAAATTTTTTCTTACAACTCTGTCCACCAAAATCAATCCACTTGCCACCTCACTCAGTTTATACCAACCTGCCACTGGTAACCCCCACTCAAATGCTCTCCTGACCACAGATGAGCTCAAAGTACCCTGTGGCTAAGCAATTGCAGCCAGTCCATGCACATCCCTTCTTGAAACTACTTTGCTTGCTTTCCCAACTCTGAGGCAAAGGCACCTTGTCCTGACCTGTCCATAGATGGTCTTTTCTTCCATGGAGTCTCCTTCACCCCTCATTGGCTGCCACGTAGCTGCAGCCCACACTCGAGTGTTCTACGCTCATGCCTTAGCATCCCCCACAGACTGTTGTCACCTCCTTCCCCCGCCTATGCAGACACCTATTATTGTCACGCTCTTGCAATAACTGTCATACTGAAATATCAAGGAGGAAGTAAAAGAAGACAGAAAGAAGCAGAAAAAGGACAAAAGGGAGGAGGAGGAAGAAAAGGAAAAATGGAGAAAGGGTTTGATAAAGAAAGAATGTGAGACTGGGAAGGGATTGTCATTCCATTTACAAGAGCTCATCCTATGATCTATTTATTCAATTTCTTTATGGTGATTGCCTAGGAGGAAAATTAGTAAAATTGGTAATTCATTGAGGCAGTAAACAATACTCTCACCTGTCATCATATTTTGTTCTTTTTCTTTTTCTTTTTTTTTTAAAACCTTAAATGTAAGAATTTTACTACAGGTCTGAGGCAGTAGTGGTAGCATTCTACAGCAAAGAGACATGAAGATTCTCTTAAATGCACTATTGTTAGGTGCCGTGGAGTCGTGCCTGACTCATAGTGACCCTTATCGGGTTTTCAATGGCGGGTTGTTTTGGGATTGCCTCGGGAATTGGTTGCCACATCCTTCTCCCATTTTTGTGGTGCTGGGAATCGAACTCGGGACCTCAGAGACTGCAGAGTGGTGCTCTACCAACTGAGCTAAATCCCAGCCCCTAAATGCACTTTCTACCTATAAGTGGTGCTGCTGGAGAGTCCATCTACAGGAAAGGGCTCTGCCTCTGCCTATGGAGGATCTCATATCTCCAAATTGAGATTTCTTCTAACACAAGAGGACTAATTCCGTTGTATGAATCAAGAACGTATCTCTGAGTACAGTAAGGGGGTGGTGCATAGATAACAGAAATTAAGACTATTGACTTGCAGTATTTGATAATTGAAAATCTATTGCATTACATTGCCAAAAAGGAAATAGGAACTACTTGGAAAAAATGAATCTACCCTACCCTGGCTTCACACTGTATGTTTTGTTGAGATGGCCTAGCTTGCTGGGTTTTGTTTCCTTGTTTGTTTGATCCTGTCTATCTCTGTTTTTGTTTTTCAGTGGAATCCTCTTCTTCTCTGCTTGACTTCTTCAATTTGCTAAGGCTTAGAGGATGACAGAAACACACACATTATAAAGACCTGGCAAACAGGGAGATCAGCTAGCTTCATCTTGTTTCCAAGTCATAGTGGGTAGATGTAAGTAGAAGGTTCTGAATCATGTTTATCTGCTGTCAGAAGAAAAGGAAGAAAATACACCCACTTCAGCAATCAGTTCAGCAAGCGGTATTTTTTTGTGTGTATGTGTGTCCTGTTTCTGTCTCTTTGCATCCCTCATCTCTGTGTGCTAATGCCTTTGATCTTTCCACGAGTTAACTGGAGATAATTGGTGGCTTTTAGTCCACGTGAGAGGATGGCCAAAAGTCAGTTCCATTTGCTTTTTGATCACAGGAGAATTAATTAATGAAGCATAGGGATACTTCTACATGAGAAGGTTATTTTTATGAAACACTTAAAATTTTTGAGATTTCAGAGCTAAAATCAAAGTAAGCAATAAGACATTAAAGATGCTGAACTGACTTAAGAAATTATTAAAATCGGTTCAGCCTGCAATTGACTAAATCCGCTGTTCTTCTGCACTCCACAGACTCCATTTGTCAATTATTCTGTGTTCTCCAGGAGTCTTGGAAAGTCACCAAGACTTCCCTGGACAAAACAGATTTTGAATTTTGTTCTTTTTATAATGCTGTTTTTCCAAGGGAAATAAATTGTTTTGACAACTCTCAAATTTTCTAGTCTGACTAACCAGAGAAACCCATTCTGTAGCCTTGGTCTTAGAATTGTGCTTAAAAAGACAGGCTCAGGATGCCGGTGCAATGTTGGTGAACAAGATGGATAAAGGTGAAGGAAGAGATCTGAGTAGGTGCCAATGAGAAAGGAAGAACAGTGGTGGCCTACCTCATTTTGTTTCAGAGCTGCTCCAAGAAAATTTGGCCCCATACCAACTACCTGGTCTCACTGACACAATCTGTTACCTACATTGAGAATGAAAAATTAGGAAAGTACCCCTGTATTTTAATTTCTCAAATAATTACAGATATTAATCTTCTAAGTCATGAAATTCAGGGATAATTTTCCTTTTAAATATTTAATTGGCATATATTTGTACATGCTTAAGGTGTACAGTATGATAATTCTATACATGTATACATTATGTAGTGATCAAATTAGGATAATTAGTGTTACTCTCTCCTCAAATATTTACCATGTGTGGGAAACTTGAGAGTCTTGTTTTGAAATGTACCATAAGTTGTTGTAGACTATAGTTACCTTAGTGTGCTATAGATGCCAGCAGCCTTAGCACTGTGGCCTCTGATCCCATCAGATTTTTGAAGCTAAGCAAGGTCAGGCCTGGTTAGTACTTGGATGGGAGACTGCCAGATGGATGGGAGCACCACATACTGTAGGCTTGGGAGAAGGACCCAGCAACCCATTCCCAAAAATCAATCCTTCATTGAAAACCCTATGAATAGCAGAGGAACACTGACAATAATGTTTTGCCTGTTGAAAGTAGGGTCACTATGAGTCAGATACCGATTGAAGGGCACCTAACAACAACAATAGTGTGCTATAGAACAAGAGGAAATAATTCCTGCTGTCTTTTATATCCATTAGCAATATTTTCATTCCTACTTTCCTCTAACTAAAGTTCAAAACTCTAAGATCCATATGGTATTAGAATTACAGATGGTATTTCTCCTCCTCATTATACATTTCTGAATGTTTTCTTACCTTTTATTCTGTTATTTACATAAAGCATCATGTATGTAATAGGAAATTTAAAATCATTTACAGAGAAGAAAACGCTGTGTATAAACATTTTAAATTTTATTCTGTTTTAATCCTCTTGCAAAAAAAAAATCAGAAACAGAAAACAAAAAACTACAACCACAAAATACAATTGAGGAAGCATTTGAAGGTTTCTGGGAGCTCCACAGGATTTCCAGGAAGAGAAACTCTGGATTAGTGGTAGTAACAGGTGATACTGGTTGAAGGCAGAAAATTAAAATTAATTCTGCACAGTTCTGGAGGCAGGTGCAACTTAAGAAATGTTTTTTAAATTATCAGGTAAACAAACTCAAGAACAGGGATATCTGGTTGAAGGGATGTTTTCTTATATGTTTATTTGTTTGCTTTGAGGAAGATGAGGTGTGTGTAACATGGTAATGGGTGGTACAAGGGTTTAAATCAAATGTATGCAAACTATGCTTCGCGGGCCAATGACTCTAAAGCCTGTTTTTACATGGCTTTTGAGAGTTGAGAAAGCCTGGGCTCACTAAGCCTAAAACCTTTACTATTTAGCACTTTCTAGGAAAACTACCTGAAAGTCAGTATTACAAAAATCTCTGGTTTATAAATGTTTTCCCTACTAGAGGAAATAATATTCCTTTCATCTATTTTTATATCATTTTCCTCCATGAATAATTATTAACTAAAATACTGGGCAAATTGTCTTAAGAACAACACATTTAACATACTGTGGTATTAAATACATTAAGTGGATTTTATAATGTTCTTAGGGCAGAGCAAATAATATTCCAGGCAAGGGTCTAAAACAATATAAATTGAGCTGAGAAGTTATCCTAGTCATGAGCTATTATGTGAATTCTGACTAAGAGTTGTACGCCTATGGCTCTGAGTAAAAAAAAAAGGAATATAATGTCCTTTAAGAAGTTGTATAGGAAGAAGCATTTGTGCAGTAAAAGAGAAGTGGGAGGCAAAGGTCCTTCAGCTCACTCCCTTCAATTGCTGTTTATTCCTTGGCTCATTACAGACACCATGTTAAAATCTACTTTTGTAACTCAGACTTGTAGATTTATTTGATAGGCATTGATTGTTTTTAATAGACTATATTTTTAGGGCAGTTTTAAGTTCACAGCAAAATCAAGCAAGTAGAAGGAGTTCCTGTGTAAGATACTCCACTCCCTCCCCCAGCCTCTCTAATCTTCATGAATCTCCACCAGAGTGACACTTTGAGACATTATCACCCAAGTCCTTAGTTTGCATTAGGCTCACCCTTGGGGTTATGCATTCTATGACATTTGATAAATATATAATGATGTGTATCTACTACACTATGGCTTCATTTTCTGTTATTTTACTCAGCACAGGGCACAATACCTGTCCTTTTAAGGAAGTTTAATACAGTTAGGTTTTCACTTTTTCTTTTTTGTTACTGCATCAGTTCAAGGACGGCAATGAATGAAGAGAATTGACATTGGTTGAACCCCTACAAAGGTCTATAGACTTTGTGTTCATGAGCTCAATTAATGGGTACTTACTTTAGCACTGACAATAGTGTTTCGCCTGTTGTAGGTAGGGTCACTATGAGTTGGACACTGACTCGAAGGCACCTAACAACAACAATAACTGTAGTATAAGGAGGTAGACACTATTACCCTTACCTATGTGTTCAATCCCCAGAACCACAAAATGGGATAAGGATCTGGCAGCCCACTCCTGAAACAATCCCCAAACAATCAGCCATTCAAAACCATACAAATAAAGAAGCACTGGCATAGGGCCAGGCATGGCACAGTATCAGGGTATGTTTCGTTCTGTTGTACATAGGGTTGATATGAGTCGGTCCTAACTCTGTGAGACCTAACAATAGCAGCAACAGATGAAAACAAAAGAAACAATGAAAAGAGGGAAGGAGAGAGAAAAAGAATGAAGGCACTGACACTATGACTTACAGAAGTAAAGTATGTTGTTCAAAATCCTGCTGCTAGTGTGTAATAGAGTCCAGATGCAAATGAAGACAAGTGATCAAGCTGGTGGCATATAGGCTATGGCTTTCTAGCCTTGGAGAGGGAAGGTTAATCAGGAGAGAAACATAGAGCCAAAGAAGATCTTAGTACTTGATTCAAGATTAATTCTAGGCTGAAAGTGGCAGCCAGCTGTCCCCAATAAGCAGCACAGTCATATGGGCTACCAGTGTCATGGCCCAAGTGATGCAGGGAGATTGTCAAAGGGGGTAAGTTGTTGAAGCTAGTGGTGAATTCATCCCTCCATTTTGCTCTGCCTTAAAGAGATGAAAGACTAGGGGCTCAAGTCACTGCGGGACAGCAGGAAGTAAAGTGGAAAGGCCATGCTAGGAGACAAAAGAAACCACATCTAAGGGGTACTCTGTCTTGACATCTGGGCTTCATACTAGACAGTTGGTCAATAGTTAGCTTCCTATGGCTGGTGTAACAAATTATCAGGGACACAGTGGCTTTAAAGAATGGAAATTTATTATCTTCTAGGTATGTTGTTAGGTCCCGTTGAGTTGGGACCTATTCATAACTACAACAGAATATACAACAGGAAGAAACACTCCTTAACCCTGTGTCATGCCCAGTACTGTGCTTCTCTGCTTTTCATAGGATTTTAAATGGCTGATTGTTTCAGGAGTGGGCTGCCAGCTCCTTCTCCCATTTTTGTGGTGTTGGGGATCAAACCCAGGTCCTCAGGGATTTTAAATGGCTGATTGTTTCAGGAGTGGGCTGCCAGCTCCTTCTCCCATTTTTGTGGTGCTGGGGATCAAACCCAGGTCCTCAGAGTGTGCAAAGCTAGCACTCTACCAACTGAGCTAAATCCCAGCCCATCTTCCAGGAATAGGCATAGGTAACTATGGGCCACAATCAAGGGATGATTTTCTCTGAAGTCTCCCTGGGGTAGCCCATTTCTTTACCTTGTTCAGATTTTAGACCTTCAGTCCTTGGCTTGTGGTCCCATAATCTGTCTTCAAAGAAGGGCAGCATCACAGAGCCAACTTGCTTCTGCATGGCATTGTTTCCTTGTGCTGCTGTCAGATCTCCCTTTGCCTCCCTCCTATAAAGATACTTATGATTGTATTTAGGCACCATGTGGATAGCCCAGTTTAATGGCCCCATCTCAAGGTCCTAAACTTAATCCCATCTACATGCCATTTTCACATAATAACTATTTTGAGCTGAAGGCAAATAAGAATCAATTGATATATAACAATTTCTTTGCCCTCCTATTTCCCCTCAGTACTGTAGAGTTGAATCGAGGGCCTCCTGCATGCTAGGCACATGCAGTCTCTTTTTCCTTATGAAGTCACAGTCACAGGTTTCAGAGATACAGATGTGGACTTTTTTGAGGGGAGGGGAGTTATTCAGGCTTCTACGGTCAGTCAAGAGAAAGGAGACACCATTTGCACACAGTTCCCTCCCTGAGTACTTTACAAGCTCATTCAGTAGTCATGGCCACTACACTCAGGGTGAGAAACACAGAGTAGAACATTCTGCATGCTGACTGTGCTGGTGGAGGAGATCAGGACAGGCCATTCCAAAATGTACCACTTTGGCATAAAAACTATTTTGAGCTGAAGGCAAATGAGAATCAACTGATATAAGACAACCCTGCCTTCTTTTTTCCCCCCTCAGTAGTTGGGGATTGAATCCAGGCTTCATGCATGCTAGGTAAGAACTCCACCACTGAGCTGTACCCTCGTTACTTTTTTATTTTTTATTTTTTAAATGAGGACTTGCTAAGTTGTTCCGGCTGCCTCTGGCCTTGAACTTGATTTGTGATCCTCCTGCCTCAGCCTTCTAAACCACTAGGATTACAGTCATATGCCATGGCACCCAGAATCTACCCTCTTCTTACCTGCCTAAAAGTACTATAGGCTGGGATTTAGCTCAGTTGGTATAGCACTGTGCTGCAGTCTTTGAGGTCCCTAGTTCAATTCCCAGCATCGCAAAAATGGGAGAAGGACCTGGCAATCCACTCCCAAGGCAATCCCAAAAGAGTTAACCATTGAAAACCCTATGAGGGTCGCTACAAGTCAGATACGACTCGATGGCACCTAACAACAACAACAAAAGCAGTATGTGAATTTCCTGTTGAATGTATACCTCCTCCCATGTTGTTAGGTGCTGTCGAGTGGGTATCCGACTCATAATGACCCTCATAGGGTTTTCAATGGCTGAGTGCTTTGGGGTTGCCTTGGGAGTGGATTGCCAGGCCCTTCTCCCATTTTTTTGGTGCTTGGAATTGAACTCGGTGCCTCAGAGACTGCAGCACAGCGCTCTACCCACTGAGCTAAATCCCAGCCCCCCTCCCATGTTAGACAAGAATAACTCTTATTATTGGAGATAGAAATTCATTTCCTCAATGAAGCTTCATCAACAATCCTTGCTAAAGTAATCCTTACCTTGTATTGTTCTTGTTAGGTACCGTCCAGTTGGTATCCGACTCATAGCAACCCTCACAGGGTTTTCAATGGCTGACTTGCTTCGGGATTGCCTTGGGAGTGGATTGCCAGGTCCTTCTGCCATTTTTATGGTGCTGGAAATTGAACTCAGGACCTCAGAAACTGCAGAGTGGTGCTCTCCAAACTGAGCTAAATCCCAGCCCTTTACCTTGTATTAGGTTCCCTCATATGCTTTCTAGTCTCTTCCCTGCAATTTCTCTCTGGAAGCTAAAACCAGCTTTCTTTTGTTAAAGGTGCTAAGTAAGCTCCTGAGTCTAAATCACTTCTTTGAGTTTCACTTCTTTTCTGTGAATTACCATAAACATATTAATAAAATCATGTGCTTTTCCCTCCTCCTGTTAATCTGCCTTTTGTTTGTTTAGTTCACAAGCCCCTGAAACCCAACCTAAGAGGGTAGAAGAAAACTTTTTTTCTCCTCAACACTTATGTTGTGACTGGTACAGGTCAATGCAAGTGTCACGCTCATCTGAAGAAGACAGAAACACTCAGTCATTGAATCCTTGCCAATTCTGAACTCTTTGCCTTTTTAAATATAGTTGACAGGAATCAGCTTGGAAGAGATAAATCAGGAGAAACAGTAGGTTTTTGTTGTTGTTGTTTTGACTGAGGGATTGAACCCAGGGCCTCACACATACTTTGCAAGTGTTATACCACTATCTGTCCCCTCAGCCCATATTTTACTTTTTATTTTGAGATAAGGTCTTGCTAAGTTATGCAGTCTGCCTCTGGCCTCAAACTTGAGATCCTCTGACCTCCTCCTTCTGAGTCTCTGGCATGCACCACCACACCCAGCCTGAAATAATAGTCTTTAGAGAATGACAGAATGCTGGGAGCTTCCAAACAGAGAGTGTCATAGATATTTTCAGCCATCTTGGGAACATCAACTGTACTTTAGAACTCTTTCAGGGAGGAGAGAAAGATAGTATGGGCACATGATGGGAGATGCAGCCTTAAAAATAAAGATTGATTTGTCTTCTTTTGTGAAACAAAGCACACCGTCCTCTGTCCTGCATTCATTTCTGTATCACATCTGGAAAATCTGAACAACTCTGGAGGTTTAGCTCCTTTGGTAGAGTGCTGCTCTGCATTCTCTGAGGTCCTGGGTTCAATCCGAAGCACCATGAAAATGGAAGAAAGACATGGTAGAACAATCCCAAAACAATCAGCCATTGAAAACCCTACGAGGGGCGCTATGAGTTGGACATTACTTGATGGTACCTAATAACAACAAGCATATGTATTTCGGGGACACCGCTGGAACCTAATACTGATTTTTCCATCTGTTTGAATTATTCACGCTACCGGATTCCATGCTCCATATCAGACAGAGAGGTGCTCTACTCTCCTTTAGAAGGTTCACCTCAAAGTCTAATTTGGTTGAGATGGTGAGAGGAAATCACCTATTAAATGGAGAACAGCCTTTTCTCTTGGAACCACCTTGGGTGGCCTGGATCATTGCTTGCTTTACAATATTGCTCCTTGCAAAGCACTTTCCCACCAGGAACAGCATTACCTGGCAGCCTGTTAGCAATAAAAATTCATAGTCTCCAGTTCTAAGGCGATAACTTATCCTAGTTTTTCCAGGATCATCCCAGTTTTAAAACCCAAAGTCTGCATTCAAGGAACTCTTGTGGAGGAGGGGGATGTATACACATCTAAAGAGACGTCATCTATGTATTTCTTTTCAAAGCTGAATTGAATTTTGACTTTCTTGATTATGTTTCCATTATCACTTCAGAACAAGCATATAACACAGTCTTAAAATAGCAAATTGGAAAGTTTTCATCCCAAGACATGTATACAACTTTTGGTACTCTCTGTGGTCCTGAACACACCAGAATATTTGTCATTTAACTACATAGTGAATGTGGGCATCTGGACATGAGCCCAGAAATCTAAGTTTTAACAACTCTGCAGGTGATTTGCATGCACACAGAAGGGTGAGAGACACCACTTGAGATGTTCTGCTTAGTGCACAGAAAGTCTGAGCCTCTGTGGAAATGGGAGTCATCTCCTTTCTCGTGGGGCGTCTCCCTGCTGATGGATTCGCTCCGGCCATGGGCAAGGACCAGCAGCCCTTCTGGTGAGGGGGAGCTGGGCACCCAGGAGCCACACCTCCCAGAAAGGAGGCTTATGCCCACAGCTGCTCTGAGAAGCCTTGAGAAAGGCAGGCTCAGAGGCTTCTGCCCAGAGCAGCTCCTTGCTTCTTTTCTTCCCAATGAAGACTCCGAGTGCTCTGCTCCAACAGCTCTTTATTTCTTCCTTGTCTGTCCCAGTTGCTGGAATGAACCCAGCCTGCTCCATGTATCACCCTTATATACTCTTCTGGGGTTTGCCGGGGACCAATCAGAGGCAGTTAGCTCATAGGGTTTCAGCCAATCAGAGGGGATATTCAAATTTGGTTTTGTAGAAGTAGCCAATCAGGGGTGGTTCCAGAACGGTCCAATCAGGAGCTGTTCTGGGGTTTGGAAACAGCCAATCTGTGTCGAGAGGCCGGAGGCAAGGGAATAGATGCCAGAGCCATCTTGGGGAGCTCGACAACCCTGAGTTCCAGGATGTAGGGCAAAGGTAACTGCCTGGGGAACAAGCCTTAGTCCTCCAAGGGAGCCTAGATAGGCCCTGGGGTGAACTGCCTCTCTAGGCAGTGCCCTACACTTTCTTCCAGTGGTCTACCCACTTACTGACCTAGGTATTCCTCTATCTGAAAAAACTAGCTAAACCCATTTACCAGTACTGTATCAGTGCACTCTCAAAATACTGTTGCTCATCTTCCTCGAAGGAATGTGATACATGAAATGAGAAAAAAAAGGACTACCCTTTATTAAACATTTTATTATACCTATATTGTGCCAGGTGCAATCCTTGGGGGTCTACAAGATATTAATTAACTCAATACTCATAATAAGCTTATTATCTTCATTTTATAGGGGAAGAAATAAAGATGTGGAGAGTTAGGTAAAAATCATGCAGCTAGGTTTTAATGGAACCAGGATTTAAACCTGGACTATTTCATACCATAGTTTGCTACTGATGTTGTTAGATGCCCTTGAATCAAGTCTGACTCATAGCCACCTGATGTACAACAGAAAAAAATACTCCCTGACACTGTGCTAAGCACATGATTTTTTCATGTTTAAGCCCTTTGTTGTGGTCATACTTAGTATTGTCTTAATAGGGTCATTGGGCCTTCTGCAGGATTTTGGCACTCCAGTTTTATTCCTCATTTTGATTGCTGACAGCTTCTTTAATCTAGACTTAAAGTAATATGTCCAACATCTAAACAACTCACTTCCTGACCTGGTCCAATACATTTCCATTATTTGTCTAAAGTGAGAATGCCTTGATTACTTGTTTAAGGTTTTAAATCCAACCTATGATACATATGTTTTTCACAGTATGGCCATCAACAGAAAAGGAAGGTAGATAAATATCAATGTACAAGCACATTAGCATATTTTTTATTCTTTCAAATGCATGTAATGAAATTCTACTCAAATCATCTTAGGCGGAAAACCCATACCAATAATTTGGGGAAGAATGCTAGCAAGAACTTGTGTAAACTCACATCTCAGAGAATCTTCAGGATACTCTTACATCTCTGCTTGCTTGACTATCCTGATTATTAGACTTTTTTGTTACAATAGATCTTCTCCACAGGTAAGGGAAGTCCCTACTAGAAGCTCCATCTTAAAAGGTAAGATAAAATAAGGAATATAAGTTCCCTGGGAAGATTTTGATTGGTTCTGCGGAAGACACATGATCAATGATTGGCCTAGTCAGAGTTGCCTGGAGAGTGATATACATTGTGAAGGATAGTAAGGCCCGAGTCATTTCTTCCCCCAATCTTCAATGAATGTTCAGTGTCTAGCACCAGAAAACTTTGAAAGAGAGCATGATAGTTTGAAAAAAAAGTCAATTACTTCTACGAGACACCACCATCACATCCTGTGGTTTAGTGGGCAGAAAAGTGAGTAGTTGTGTCTTTGTTTATGTATATATGTATCTATACCTATCTACCTATCTCTCTGTCTATCTTTATAGCTATTGCTATCTATTTGTATCTACATATCTGTCTATCTGTCCCTCTATTTTTGTCTCTTATGTGGAGAGATTTAGTAAAAGAAATCTATGGAGTTTTATTTTTCCCCCAATCTTTGCAACAAAGATATTTTAAGAATGACCATTGGGCCCACACCTGTAATCCTAGAGGCTCAGGAGGAGGGTCACAAGTTTGAGAACAGAGGCAGTCTGCATAATTTAGTGAGAACCTGTCTCAAAAAGTAAGAAAAAAAAAAACATTTTAAAAATGATTGATCATGTTTTGGTGGATGATGTTAGAGGCAGAAAAGAAGTTATAAGGCAGGAATAAGCTAAATATCTTTCTAGAAAGTATAACAGAATAAGGAAGGAGAAAGTGCTTTTAGAAATGACATTATATTTCACCATTAGGTACATAACATGGCAGATCTATTTCTAGTGACTTTCTGTATTTCACAAATTCAGGTAAGTGAAACGAAGAAAAATAAAGGGTGCTGTTGGCTGTCAAATAGGGGGACTGATAAACAGGAAAAGCTCTGCTTGGAAGCAGGGTCAGGGTGAGCCATGCTCAAGTGTGGCCTCATGTTGTAAAAAAAGAAAAATATAATTGCTAACCCCTGGGTGAGAAGCATATTTGGTTGAGAAATCTGGATGAAAGAAAGAGAGAAGGTAGGGGAAAAAATCTCATCAAACAAGGCTATGGGAATGAATTAGAGCAAACCCAGAGATGAATATAAAGAACTATTACTCACTAGCAAGCTCATGCTGGGCTGCTTTGACCTCACTTGCTCTTTAAGGAAAAAAGTTCTCTTTTATTGGTTGCTTCACAATAAAGATTCTTCAGCAGAAAGACTACTGGGGGTCTGCAAGGTGTCTGCCACAGACTTGAGCACACATAAGCAGAAATCTATGAAAACTGAGTGGCTTGGAATTAGTGTTAACAATAAATATGTCACAATTAAGTTGGTGACTTGTGTTCTCTACCTGATATTAAACTAAAGCCTCTCAAATTTTAATGTGTTCACTAATCACCTGTGGATCTTATTGAAATGCATAACATGATTCATGGGGTCTAGGGTGAGGTCTAAGAATTTGTATTTTCACTGAGTTCCCAGAAGATACTGTAGTTACTGGACCTTGTACATACTTGAATGATGATGATCTAAATCATTTCAGAAATCGAGTGGATTTTGTAACTAATTTTATGATCATCTCTGTAATTACCCAAAGAGGTTTGCCTCATAATCAAATGCCACATCAAAATAAACATATCAGTGATTTCTCATGTCATGGGATCATATTCAGATTTATTTCAAAGTGACATCTGATTATGGCTAAAGGGATTTTTAAGCAGTTGGAAAGGTAGCCTTCAGATGATCTAAGAAAGTCAAATCATGTTGACCTTCACATCAATAGAGGAAAGTTCAATGATTCCCTTCTTGAGCAAGAAATCCTAAAGAGCTAGAGAGGCCAATCCCTGATAGTTGGCTTATGTGGACTTTAGAATTGCCTAGGTACCTGTTAATTTCCTACTCCAGATATACTGGCTTAGTCTGGAATTCAGCCTGGGCACCAAGATCTTTAAAACACAACCAGTTGATTTTGATGTTTAGCTGAGAATGGGAATGAAGGCTAGAGAAGTGAGGCAGTTCAGATTGACACATTGGCTGCAAGTTGTATTAGTGAGCTTTTCATTAAAGAAGATCTTCCCATGGACTACCTTCAAAACAACAAAACCAAAGAAAAAAACACAATCAAATACCCGTTTATTCCCTCCTTTCGAGTCGCTGCCATGTAAGTGATTCCTCTTCATTGCTTTCATTTGATCTCATGATTGTTTGGGTATTGAAGATTTTTAAAAGGTGATTGTAAGTAGAGAAGGAAATGAAGATCAGTTTTCCAAAGCAAGAACTCTGCCTACAGGTTCCTTAGTCAATTTTTCTAGTAAAGAGAAGATAAACTGTATTACATGGAAAATGCTCATTAGCATGGGAATGGCAGAGAAACTTGGAGAGAAAGGTCTCATTGTCTCCAACCTCTCTTCTGTGCTTCTCCACATGTGACCACTTGTGACAACTCTGTTCTGATTCACAGTGATATGGAATAGAAAGAATATTTATTCGGCTTTCAGATATGGAATCTGTTCAGAGTAAAGAGATACTCTGTTATCGTAAGAATACACAACAGATATTTACGTGTGAAACACACCTAATAAAATAGCAGAAAAGGGCTAACACTTAGCTATAACTGAGGGTCCAAGACTGTACCAGATGATATTCACTAGAATATAAACTCCATAAGGGTAGGGATTTTTGTTGGTCTTTTCATTGCCACATCTCCAGCACCTAGAATCATGCCTAGCAATGAGCAAATATTTGTTAAACATGGAATACATGAATAACAAGGAGGAAAAATCTGTCAAGGCCACAATCCATGGTACAGAGAGAATATATGGACCAATGCAAAATAGATTCCGACAAGCAGAATTAATCATCTAGAGACCTGCACTGTGTCATGTAGCAACTAGGAGGCACATGTGGTTATTGAAAACTTAAAATGTAGTTAATCAGAATTGAGATATACTGTAAGTATAAAATATATACTAGAATTTGAAGGCAATATAAAGATTGAAAGTAAAGTATATAAAATGTGTTTTATTATGTTGAAATTGGAATGATATTTTATATATATATTGGGTTAAATAAAATGCAATGTTAAAATTAATCCTACCAGCTTCTTTTTACTTTTTCAAATGTGCCCACTAAAATATTTAATATTACATATGGGTCTTCTGGTGAGAATCCATGTTCTATTTATTTTTTTATTGGAAATTTTTAATGTACACCTTAATGTGATTTATTCTGTTGTGCTTTTCAGTGTGGCATTTCCATATATGCATTTTGCTGTACATTATTCATATAGGTTCCCCCTTACCCTCTTATACTCTTCCCCTCATCACCCCCCCATCAAAGACTTCTCTACCATTCACTTGTCTTTTTATGGTAATATTTTTCTATATATCCCTGATCTATTTCCTTTTTACAGTGGACTTCTCTCATTTCTTATTTCTGGCCTCCTCTAACATAGCATGAAGCTCAGAATAAGTGACAACTTCCTTCTACTTCCTAATAATGAAATCATGTAATAATAAATAAGCTACACATGAATTTTCTATACACATTTATCTACATCTATATGTAGATATTTTATATATGAATTTTGATTTCTCTATGTATTTTCTACACATGTGAGGTCTGATGAAGAAATGCAGTGAATGTTGCAATCAGCTGGCATCCAATGGACGGACAAGGATTTTTAATATAGGAAGCAGCAAGTAGCATCTAGTCTTAGTAACAGCCTGTGATAAAACTCAAGTGCTTTGCTACAGTCAGTCAGATGTGAGTTATGGTTCAGAGAAGGTATCCTTTAAGGTGGCCCTAAATCATGAATCATGAACAACGGTTCTGGTGTTGCAATTTCTATCAAAAACTACAGTGTGTCCTCATGCACCTCACATGCTGGATCTGGCACCATGTGACTTACGGCTCTTCCTCAAAGTCAAAATGACCATGAAGAGTAAATGTTTGGAATTGATTTAGGATACTGAGGAAGCCATGGCTATGCAACCAAAGACAGTCATAAAAAAAGACTTCCAGAACTTCTTCAGAAAGTGGCCAGGCGTGTTGGAGGACACGGGGAGTATTTTAAGGGAGATTATGGGTAGTGTACCTTTTACTGTAATAATTTTTTTTAAATTTAAACATTCCCTGTATTTGGGGATCATACTTCATACTATATTTTTTAGGCATTTATCTACTTATATATTTTCTATCTCCTCCATTATTTTTCATATCCCAGGGGGATGAGGCAAGCACTCTCTTCATTTATTACAACTATTTAGTGCCTAGAATGGGCTGGGGTTTAGCTAAGTTGGTAGAGTGCTGCTCCACACTTTCTGAGGACCCAGGTTTGATCCCCATCACTGCAAAAATAACAAAAGGAGGTGGCAGTCCACTTCTAAAAATATCCCCCAGAATAGTTAGCCATTGAAAACTCTATGAGGGTCACTATGAGTCAGACCCAACTCGACAGCACCTAACAACAATTATATATTAATCTACCAAGAAAATCTATGATTTATCAAACCATCACCAAATTACTCTTGGGTTCACTTTCAAGAAATGAAGGAGTGGCCTTACATTACTCCCACCCCAAACACATCTGTTTTGGTAAATAGAGGAAGAAAGAGTGTCGGGGCCCAATGTGGGAAGGGGAGAGCCGAGGATGAAGGAGAGGAAGAGGCCAAGACTGATGGTCTTGAGCTTTTCTTTATTCTCTATACTCAGGCTTATATAGCAACTCAAGGAGATACTAAAAATAGCTCACAAAGGTAACTGCAGTGCAATGGACTTTGTAACAGTCATAAGGTTTACAATCAACTTAGTTAGTTAGCTTTCCAGTAACAGATTAATCCTAAAGATACAATCAAGGAACAAAGTTCAGATCTATACTCATGTTAATATAGTAACTAAAGAGACAACAAAGTTCAGCAGAGCCTCTGATGTGTTGTTTCCTCATTCCACAGGTAGCAGAGCTTCCTGCTATGGTCACATCTGTCACGTAGCCATTTATGCAGGCAATGC
>VMDO01011902.1:0-16954 GCA_007922755.1 Pedetes capensis | reverse complement strand
CGACAAAAGAGGAATAAGAATCCACTAATAAACAAAGGAACAAAAACAACTGAACTCTGCTGTTGTCATTTCTTCCTTGATAACCTTGGGGTAAAATTTTTGGTTACAAAGGAAACAATAAGAAACCTTAATTGGTTTTTTGAAATGCAAGCTCACCGTAATTAAAAACTGAAAACTGTTTCAAAATGTCATTCATAATACAAGAAGTTACACCCATGTGATTATCAGCATTTCTCAAAATTGGACCTTTCTCTAATTAGTCCTTTCTCTAATTAAAGGTATTTTTAACCTAAAACCAGCATGCTGATAATCAAGGTGAACATTAAAAGACAATATAAGTCCCTGAGTTTAATCAGGAGCACAAAAAAGAAAGAAGAAAGAAAGAAAGAAAGAAAGAAAGAAAGAAAGAGAGAGAAAGGAAGGAAGGAAGGAAGGAAGGAAGGAAGGAAGGAAGGAAGGAAAGAAAAAAAGAAGGAAGGAGAGAAAGAAAAGCAAGCAAGCATATAGGCATATTATTACAAACCCGAGACTTGAAATGCAATGTTATTAGTAGGTAAAATTAAACCACTGGTACAAAATGTTCCGGTAACAGCCCTGCTTGCTGTTCTGACAAATTGCAAATTGCAGAAATTATTAAACAAGCACAAGGCTGGGAAGATGTTGTTTAGTTAGAGTGCTCAAGCCCAACACCGTGAGTTTGAACCTCAGCACCACAAAGAAAGAAAGAAACAGAAAAAAGAAAGGAAAGAAGGAAGGAAGGAAGGAGGTTAAAAAAAGAAAGAAAAGGAAAAGAGAGGGAAAAATAGCAGGTAAGCAAGTGTACACAAAGACAATGACATTTAGTCTTTGCTTACACGGCAAGATTCATTGTGTCTTGCATCCCTAAACTGAGATTGGCTAGAGTTAGAATAAGAGATTCATTTAGTAACAAAGTTTAAAATTTTCCAGATAGAGTGATTTCTTTCTTCTTTTGAGCAAGGTACTTAAAGTTTTAGTTGATTCATCAGCATGCAAAATGTTAGGGATGAACCTCTGAGTAAATCTTTGCAAAGGACGTGGAAATAGTTAATAAATCACTGAGGAAAGACAAGGTTTGTAGTGTGGGATTTCTCAACAGGCTTTGCTTCAGGGAAAAAAAGAAAAAACCAGCAAATCAACTGTGGAACTTTGCTCAGATCGCAGTTAGAATTTCCAATTTCAGCTTCAAAGATACGGACAGACGCCAGAAGATAAGCTCCCAAGCTTCAAAAATAACATTATGAATTTAGGGAAAAACTGCAATCCTACCAGTGCGGGACCATTGCCTGAAATGTTTAAATAAATAAACAATTGAGAGGGTGACATAATTTATTTTAATACCTCAATCCCTAGTTGTGGCCCCAGGTACCCAGTATTTCCCTTCTCCTATTCCTGACCTCCATATTAATAGCTCTAGAGATATTATATGCCTTCAAGGTCTTGTTCTCTGCCAGTTGACAGCTAGCTTATACGAATCTGTATTAAAATCTTGTTTCACAAGGAGTAAAAAATATTTTAATTGATGCCTTTCAGAGCCATGACTTAGCTGCCCTGTGCATACATAGCTACAAGGGGTTAGAGCCACAGGTATGACAATCCACTGAGTAAACATAATGCATCTATCTGGAGCATAAGCCTTGTTTGAATGTCTTATTCCTTCACCAGCAGGGCGTTTTTTGACCCAGGGACTGGTTGAGGTATGTGGTATGTATCAGTAAAACATTGATGAAGACCTTTGCCCTGGGGGGATAATGTTTACATGGAGATGGGAAGAGAAGATAATACATACTAAACACTGATCTGTGCAAAAACATCTTAATGGAAAAACTATTCGATGGAATGTAAAATTTTTATGTAAAGAAAAAGTAGGAAATTTTTTAAAAGATATATTAAAAATGGGTCTCCTCGTGGGCATGAGACATGTGTGTAGGAACTTGTTACACAACATTTTTCTTCTGTATTTAAAGAACCTTTAAAACATTTTAGAAGAATTAAATCTTAATGCAAAGGAATGACATTTCTGGTAGAAATTTCCAGCTGGGTCAGTGAGGCTGTGTCACTCTCTATAATTGTAGCGAATGGCTTTGATTCACTACCTGCTCTGTATAATAGTCACTCTGCCTTTGCAAGCTGGTATTTAGAATCATGCCTAGCCCAAAGGGGTCAGGTATACAAAAGAAGTGGGCAAGGGGAAACAGCTAGACAGAGAGAGACAAAGAAGGGGGGAGAAAGAGAAAGAGAGACAGAGAGAGAGAGAGAGAGAGAGAGAGGGAGAATGTGAGTACACAAGAGCAGATAAAAGTGTAACAGATTAAATTTTTATCAGGAAAAAATAGAGCATTTATCTTTTTTCAGAAGCCTTCATTGTTTTCTTATTGTTTATTCTTTATTCACAATCCCCACCCCTACCTTCCTTGTACCGAATGTGGAGAAATGTAGAACCTGCTCTTCTAAAACATGTTCTTCCTAAGTAGAAGAGCACATAATCCACACTCTACCTTGTAATATGATGGAAAGAGTAAAAACAACAGCAGGAGTGACTTCTGAAAACAAGGGCTGGGTCTTGGAAATCCTTGTGACTAGAGAGCTTAGGGGGCATTTCTTTCAACTGGCATGACTGTGATGCCCTCTGATGTGCCTAATTGGAAGTGGTCCCCATTTGATGTCATCTCATGTTACTACTCACATGGAAGGTAAAAGCGAAAAGACAAAGTAATGGTGGATGGGGGAGGGGCAACCATAGGAAACCAGGGAAGCTTAGGATGCAGGGTCCTCCCATTCAACTATTCCTAGCCAACCCCTAGGAGAAGCCCCACCCCATGTGCTTTGGATGCTGCAAATCTTTGTAAAATTTGCAAAGGGAAGATATGTTAACTACAATCCCTTAAATTTATATATATAAATATATATATATATATATATATATAAATATATATATATATATTTATTTTTGCTAAGTGCCATTGCCCCCACACATCTGTCAGTTTGCCGCACTGTGGGGGCTTGTGTGTTGCGATGAGGCTGAGAGCTCTGCCACTGTAACCTTAGATATGAGCAAGGTTACCCATGGTGGACAGGTTTTCAGCTGAGCTTCCAGACTAACACAGACTAGGGAGTAGGACTGGGTGAGCCACTCCCAAGACAATTAGCCATTGAAAACCCTATGAATAGCAAAGAAACACTGTCAGATATAGTGCTGGAAAATGAGGCCCCAGGTTGGAAGGCACTCAAAAGACTACTGGGGAAGAGTTGCCTCCTCAAAGTTGAGACTACTGTGATGACGGAAATGGAGTAAAGCCACAGGGTGCTCAACTTGCTGTTGTGCCATGGCTCAAAATGAGGAGAAACAATTGTAAATACCCATTAATAATTGGAACATGGACTGTATGTACGTAGTACGAATCTAGGAAAATTAGCAATCATTAAAAGAGAAATGGAGCACATAAACATTGACATTCTAGGCATCAGTGAGATAAAATGGATCGGCATAGGCCATTTTGAGTCAGACAATCATATGGTCTACTATGCTGGGAATGATAAACTAAAGAGAAATGGGGTTGCATTCATCATCACAAAAGACATTTCAAGATCTGTCATGAAATACAATGTTGTCAGTGATAGAATAATATCCATATGCTTACAAGGAAGACCAGTTAATATGACTATTATTCAAATTTATGCACCTACCACTAAGGCCACAAATGAAGAAAGGGAAGACTTCTATCAGCTTCTGCAATCTGAAATAGATCAAACATGCAATCAAGACAACTGATAATCACTGGTGACTGTAATGCAAAGGTTGGAAACAAAGAAGAAGGCTGGTTTGTTGGAAAATATGGTCTTATTGACATAAACGAAGCTGGAGATCGCATGATAGAATTTTGTCAGACCAATAATCTTTTCATTGCAAATACATTTTTTTCAACATCATAAATGGAGACTATACACATGGATTTCACCAGATGGAATATATAGGAATCAAATTGACTACATATGTAGAAAGAGATGATGGAAAGCTTTATACAAAGTGTCAAAACAAGACCAGGTGCTGACTGTGGGTCAGACCATCAACTTCTCATATGCATGTTCAAACTGAAGCTGAAGAAAATTAGAAGAAGTATACAAGAACCACGGGCTGGGATTTAGCTCAGTTGGTAGAGCTCTGCGCTGCAGTCTCTGAGGTTCCGAATTCAATTCCCAGCACCATAAAAATGGGAGAAGGACCTGGCAATCCACTCTCAAGGCAATCCCGAAACAGTCAGCCATTGAAAACCCTATAAGGATCGCTATGAGTCGGATACCGACTCCAGGGCACCTAACAACAACAACAACATACAAGAACCATGGTATGACCTTGAGTATATCCCACCTGAGTTCAGAGACGACCTCAAAAATAGGTTTAATGCATTAGACACAAATGATAGGAGGCCAGAAGAGTTGTGGCATGATATAAAAGAAATCATTCAAGAAGGAAGCAAAAAGTTCTTAAAAAGACAAGAAAAAAAGAAAAGACCAAATTACATGTCCAAAGAGACACTGGACCTTGCCCTTCAACATCGAGCAGCCAAAGTAAAAGGAAGACATGATGAAGTTAAGGAACTAAACAGAAGATTTCAGAAGGCAGCTTGAGAAGACAAAAACAAATATTATAATGACATGTGCAAGTAGCTGGAGGAAGAAAACCAAAAGGGAAGAACACACTCTGTGTTTCTCAAGTTTAAGGAAGTGAAGAAAAAATTCAAGCCTCATGTGGCAGTAGCGAAAGATTCTACAGGAAAAATATTAAATGATGCAGGAAACATCAAAAGAAGATGGGAAGAATACACAGAGTCATTATACAAGAAAGAATTGGTAGATGACCAACCATTCCAAGAGGTTGCATATGGAGAGGAACCAATGGTGTTGAAGGACAAAGTGGAAGCTGCCTTGAAAGAACTGGCAAAACACAAGGCTTCAGGAATTGATGGGATACCAATAGAGATGTTTCAACAAACAGATGCAGCACTGGAGGTGTTAACATGTTTGTGCCAACAGATTTGGAAAACAGCTACTTGGCCAACTGACTGGAAGAGATCCATATTTGTGCTTATTCCCAAAAAAGGGGATCCAACTGAATGTGCAAACTATCGGACAATATCATTAATATCACACACCAGCAAAATTCTACTAAAGATCATTCAGAAGTGACTGCAGCAGTATATAGACAGGGAATTACTGGCAAATCAAGGGGGATTCAGAAGAGGGCGGGGAACCAGGGACATCATTGCTGATGTCAGGTGGATATTAGCTGAAAGCAGAGAATATCAAAAAGATGTCTATCTATGTTTTATTGACTATGCAAATCATTTAATTGTGTGGATCATAACAAATTATGGGTAACACTTTGGAAAATGGGAATACCAGAACACCTAATTGTGCTCATGAGAAACCTGTACATGAACGAATAGAACAAGGAAACACTGAGTGGTTTAAAGTTGAGAAAGGTGTGCGTCAGGGCTGTATACTTTCACCCTATCTCTTCAATTTATATGCAGAGCAAATAATCCAAGAAGCTGGACTTTATGAGGAAGAACGTGGCATCAAGATTGGAGGAAGATTCATTAACAACCTGCATTATGCAGATGACACAACTCTGCTTGCTGAAAGTGAAGAGGATTTAAAACATTTACTGATGAAGATCAAAGATCATAGCCTTCAATATGGGTTACGATTAAACATCAACAAAACAAAAATCCTTACGACAGGGTCAGCACGCAACTTCACAATAAATGGAGGAAAAGGTTGTCTAAGATTTTGCCTTGCTTGGCTCTATAATCAACACCCGTGGAAGCAGCAGTCAAGAAATCAAAAGATGCATTGCTCTAGGAAAAGCTGTAGCAAAAGATCTCTTTAGAGTACTGAAAAGCAAAGATGTCACCTTAAAGATGAAGGAGCGTCTGATGCATGCCATGGTATTTTCAGTTGCATCATATGGTTGTGAAAGCTAGACATTGAACAAGAGAGACAGAAAAAGAATTGATGCTTTTGAATTGTGGTGTTGGAGACATCTATTGAATATACCATGGACTGCCAAAAGAACCAACAGATCTGTCCTAGAAGAAGTGCAACCAGAGTGCTCCTTGGAAACAAGAATGGCCAGACTACGTCTTACATATTTTGGACATGTAGTCAGGAGTGATCAATCACTGGAGAAGGACATCATGTTTGGGAGAGTGGCAGGCCAACGCAAAAGAGGAAAACCCTCCACCAGATGGATTGACACAGTGTCTGCAACAATGGGCTTAAACATAAATAAGATCGTTTGCCTGGCACAGAATCGGCAATTGTTTTGATCTACTGTACGTAGGGTCGCTGTAAGTCAGACTCGACTTGACGGCACCTAACAACAACAACAACAAGTGCCATGGAGTCAGTTTCAGACTCATAGCAACCCTATGAGCAACAGAACAAAACACTGTCTGACACTGCCATGCCTGGTACTATATCAGTGTTTCTCTGCTATTCATAGGGTTTTCGATGCTGGATTGTTTCAGGAGTGGATTGCTGGATGCTTTTCCCTAGCCTGTAGCACGTGGTATTCCCAGGCAGTCTCTCATCTAAGCAGTAGACAGGCTGACCCTGTTTAGCTTCTGAGATCAGGCAGGATCAGATGCCAGGGTGCTATGACTACAGACACATAACATATGTATATATGTGTGTGTGTGTGTGTGTGTGTGTGTGTGTGTGTTGTCTGTGTGTGTATTCCCTTTTCCATTCCAACTCTGCTCTATCACACTTCCCCTTCTGTTTGGAAACACTGGAGTAGTAACCAGTGTTTGTTTCTCCAGTTAGTTCTCTGAGGGAAGTTAACTGGGAAATGCACTTAGTTTGGGTTAATGGGATATATTTTTCGATTGACAATCACATGCGTGTATATGATTGCTAAGGAATGTAGAACAAGAATGGCTTCTGAGATTATTTTTACTGCCCCTGTGTTGTTCCTTCTAGAATTTCTTCATCAACATGAGGGCCAGAAGGGATGTTGTGACATCACCCACCAGTGGTAGTATTTGGATAGCAGAAGAGAAATAACAGTTTGAGCCGTACACATCTAGACGGGAGTCTGTGGACCTTTCTTCCACATCTAGCATATAACTGTTAAGTGTAAAATTTGTTTCTCATTGGCATCTATTCAAAATAAAATGTTGCTCTCATTAGAAATATTCCCTGCAAACATGGCAACATACATAGTCATAAATGCATCACATTTTGCTTTTCTTTTTTTAGCATAAGAGGAAAACTAGAATTTGTTAGAATTGCCATGTCCATATGTCACAAATCTGTGGAATACAAAAATTAATTAATTAATGAATAAAGCAAATACATATTGGTTTTTATGGATCCAGAGAATTTTGAATTGTGTTTTTAAAATCAAGGATGCATCTTGTCCTGACAAATTCTGACAATTTCTGGTGAAAAGGAATGTAAATTTGTCTGAGCACAATAAAATTGCCTAAAGAAACAAGTGTTAGAGTGACAAAATGCTTAACAATGTAAATAATCAGCATCTCAAGTTGTATAAATGTGATATGAGTACATATCAGGTATTCTAACACAATGCAGTATCAATCTAAAATCACTTAAATTGTTTTTGTGTATGCTTTAATTTCAGGTGTATTGTATATTTTTTCAGCATGGCTGACATTTATGTCAAAATTCAAATATGGTAGGGAAAATATCCTAGTTGAACACAAAAATATCACTTGAAAGAAAGAAGATAGGAAGAAACTTCTATATGTCAACAGCCCTTGATAATAGACACGAGTGTAAAAACTCAGCTCAAAATTATGATGATGAGAGATAGAATTACAATAGTGAAGAAAACACAGAGAGTGGAAATGACAAGAAAAATGAGAAAGATTAGGAAGATCAAGGAGCAGCTACCAGAAAACAAACTAACAGAAGATGAAGTTGTTATAAAATATATCTGTATGGGCAGCATATGGCAGTGCATGCCTATTTGAGGTCAGAGGTAGTCTGTGCCATTTAGTAAGACCCTGTCTCAAAAGGAAAAGTGAAAAAGGAGCTGTTGTGCAGCTCAGTGGTAGAGTATTTGCCTAGCATGTGCGAGGCCCTGGGTTCAGCCCTGTAGTATTGAAAAAAAGAAAAGAGCGCAGTGGTGCACACCTGTCATCCCAGCGGCTGGGGAGGTAGAGGTGGGAGGATCGCAAGTTTGAGACCAGAGGCAGTCTACGTAACTTAGTGAGACACTGTCTCAAAAATTAAAAAAAAAAAAGGGCTGGGGGTGCAGTGCAGTGGTCCAGCACTTGTAAAGCATGCAGGTGGGAGGCCCTGGGTTCAACCCCCAGTATAGGAAAAAAAAAGAAAGAAAAGAAAAGAAAAGAAAAGAAAGAACTAAAGAAAAGAAATCAGTCTGTACAGATATCAAACATCAGAGTGTATATTGGAGGTTATGAACTCTCCTTTTTCTTTCTTCTAATTAAAATTTATTTTTGTAAGTGACATGGGAAAACAAAAATTGTACATATTTATGGCATACTGCATGATGATGATGATGATGATGATGATGATGATGAGATGTGTATGTGTGTGTGTGTTACTGTGGGGGTCGAAGCCAGCACCTCACACATATTTTCCAAGTGCTCTACCGCTGAGTTGTACTCCTCCCAGCCCATTTAAAAATTTTTTATATTGAGACAAGGTGTCGCTAAATTACACAGCTTGCCTCTGGCCTAGAACCTATGATCCTCCTGCCTCCACCTCCCAAATCACTGGGATTTCAGGCATGTGCCACTATGCCCTGAATGATTTTTTACAATTATCTGTTGCAATGGGAAATAATGTTATTCATTATTTAAAGAAAGTCAGATATATTTTTTAAATCTCCACATCCCAAAGATACTTACAGTGAATCAAGCAGAATTTATATAGCCAAAAGAAATACTCAGTAAAGAATTAAGAACATTAAATATGACTAAAGTCATATCTGATTCTCTAACACTGGAGATTACAAATATTGGGTTATTTTAAAATTTATCTTAGCAAGACCAATATAACTTAACTCTATTTTTTTGGATGAATCTGTTGAAAGTCTTCAAGAATATTCCACGAGGACTAAGCAGGCTGTTTCCTTGGACTTCATGTAAAAAAAATGCACAAGGACAATGTATTAAATTCTGAAGAATGAAGTGTTTTAATTGTGCTATAAAGAATAATTGCAATCACTGCATTTTTAAGTGAGAAAAGTTTGTCCTTCAAAGATTACCATGAAATGTTGCAAACTTAGAATAATAAAAACTTCATGGTTAATTTCAAATTAATTCCTGAGTTAATTCATTAATTGTCACATAAGCAGTAGAGAAAACCTCAAGATAGACAAAATATGACTAATTTTTTCCAATAGAATTGATCAAGGTAATTAGAAATCCCTATAAAATGAAAGAGTAAATAAATAAATAAAATTGTAGATTCTACCATAGATATTATGATCATAGATCATAGATAATTATTGAGTGTTTCTGTGATAGCAGAAATTGCTACATGTGGTTTTATTTTCTTTTGTAGTACTGGGGGTTGAACCCAGGGCCTCACGCTTGCATGCTGTGCAAGTGCTGTACCACTGAGCTGCATCCCTACCCAATTTTTGTTTTCACTCTTTGAGACAAGGTTTCACTAAATGACACAGACTGTCTCTGGTCTCAAACTTGTGGGATCCTCCTGTCACTGCCTCCCAAGTTGCTGGGATTATAGGCATGCACCACCGCGCCTGACTCTACATGTGATTTTTACCTTTATCATTATCTTAGACCATATATCTGTGATATTATTTGACAAAATTGAAGCATATGAAAGGGATCTACCTTTCTCTGGAGTGCTGGGTCCAGGGGGGAGGGGGAGGCAGATTTAGAGCATAGTTGAATTCTGTTAAATCACTGTTAATGTTAATAATAGGCTTTTGTTATAAGTACCCCTTTTATGGTAATTATTTGTTTAAATAAGCTAAGATGATGGTGGTCAGGGAGCTTTGACTCCGTAATTGGCAGCTATTAGACCTTTCTCTGCTGACATGGCTGACTACAGTGGAGTACTATCAGCCAAGTAGACCTTTCCTGGAAACAAACTGGACTCCCCTCATGGCCTCCTAGCTGTTTAGGACACTTTACAATCACTCTGATGACACCCCAGCAGCTGCAGAGAGCTACTACAAATACAGCAGAAGACATCCTGCATTGGCCTTGGAAAGCAGCACTCAAAGCCAGAAAGACCTCAGTGATCTCCAGATGAACCTTCAGGCATTTTTACCTGAGCCAGAGGCAAAGCACTTCTCCTTGAGGCCCAGAGGAAGGCCTGTGATTGATGCAAATGAAGTCCCTCATTTGCCTGAGATGCTGCACTGGGCCTGGTAGAAACACAATCCATCATTGCAGTGGGGACTGTTCTGTGATTTGGCTATTTCTAACTATTATCCAATCTCAAAGCAGCCATTGAAAACCCTATGAGGGCCACTATGAATCAGACGCAACTGGATGGCACCTAACAATAACAACTATTATCCATTTTAGTTCCAGATTATGGGTGAACATTTTCAGGGCAGAAAGTTTTGCTGAAAGGTGCTTCACATATCCATTTGGGGTGCTATAACAGAAATACTATAGCCTGGGTGATTTATAAACAATAAAAAATTATTTTTCATGGTGCCAAGGGCTGCAAAGTCTAAGATCAAGATACCAGCAGATGCAGTGTCTAGTAATGGCCTACTCTCTGGTACATAGATGGCTGTCTTCTCACTGTAACTTCACAGGTAAAAGGGACAAGGGATCTTCCTGAGGTCTCTTTTATAAGGACATTCTGTGGGCTCTGTCCTCAGGATCTAATCATCACACAAAGGTACTATTTTTTAAGGGGGCACAAGCATTAGGACTGGAGTACATGGTAAAAAAGTAGGAGGGGCTAATGTATGAGCCAAATACTACTTAATTTTCCCCTACCCTAGGCTTAATCTTTCTTCTTGTGGATCCCTCTCCATAGTGGGTCAAGTGGGGTCACTTTTCATTTAATAAGAAGCCAGTGATGTTTCTTTTTGGCTCGAAGTACTATTTTTAATCTCTATAGTCTGCAGAGTTCTCACCCCAATCATGAAATGCTTGACTTTATTCCTTTATTTCTTTAGTCCTTTCTTAACTTGTTTCCTTTATTCTTTTTCATTGTGCATCAGCCCCAGAGGTCTCTGGTCTCCTATTCCTAGTGTGCATAGCTATGATTAGTACAGCATGCAAAAATAACATGAGGATAAAGTTACATGACTTTGAAAACCAAGTCCTCATTCACTCACTCAATTCATTCATCCAACTAAGTGATAAATGTTAAGAACCTCCTGCCTTCTAGGTCTCATCTAGGACAGATGTGAGATAACCAAAAATAGTACCAAGTATTCAAGCCTTGATTAAAGGAACCAACGACTACAGAGAGCCTGGGTTTTGAACAATGGGGTAGTGTGACAGGTGAAAGTAAAGCCAAGAAGTCTTTTTGTTCTGTTTCCCTCTTCTCATTGACCTGCCAACATCATTCCTCCAAAGACCACTATGGTCAATGACTTCCAAAGATAATATGCAGAATTGTACCAGAGTCAACTTGGATAATCTTGAAACATTTTCAAATTTATGCTTCTCTCTCCATTGCTGTATTTCCAGAGATTAGTGACAACTCCTGTCTCACCTGAATAACAGTACTGAGACCACTATGACATTTTTGGCTACAGATCCTGGTGCAATTATCACACAGAGGTGACAGCTTCCATAGTCTGCTACATGAGAATTCCCTATGGCAGTTCCACTTTGGTTGCTATACTTTCTTGGCTTTTCTGCATTTCCTATAACTTGTCCCCCATCCAGAACTTTTAGGAAGAATGAGAGGTAGCTTTTATCTGATTCTCCACCTTCTCTTTTGGGATTTCACTTATCTACACAGTTGACCATAGTAGAAGTCCTAATTCACATCATAGATTAGCCCATAGTACTCATAATAGCTCTGATTCCTTTATTGAATTCTTACAGATATGGTATTCATACCAAAAATGGTACCAAGAAAATAGAACCTTAAAGACGGCAATCTAGAATTGGTTTTCTTATCTAAACTGATAAAAGGACATCCATTGGCTTATTGTCATGATAAGTGGGATTTTGGCAATCCCTGCTGTGCAGGGGCAAACAATACTTCAATTACCACTCATAGTCAACCTAAGATCAATTGTTCTTAGAAGGCAAAAGTCTGGATGGCCAAGTAGCTCCTGCTGGATAATATTTTAAGGGAAATAAAAGTATTAAATATAACCGGCTTGACTGACTCCTTTGAAATCCTGGAGATGCAAGAAAAATAAACTGATGAGATCAAGACTTCAACTGCTAATACCAAGGTCCAATTACAGAATATGCTTATTTTATGGTGTTATAAGGTTAAGATCTTCTCAAAACTAGCTTCATATTAATTTCTTATGTTAAATTTTAGGGCATTGATTAGAAAGAAGTGGAACAATTAAAAAGCACTGCAGTTGGATCAGTGGACGATTTCTGATGAGTTTGCAGACTTTAACCTCCAATTTAGTCCAGCCTCTTTTGGCAGTAGGCATTTTTTTCCACCATGTCTAGGAGTCTACTCTCCTCCTTATCTGGAGAATCTATAATGGCTTCGTATGCAATGATTTCCTTGAAGGGAAACTCATTATTTAATATTAATTCTCACCATCTTTTTAACAGCTTTGTTAAAATATTGTTCAAATATTATACAATTTACCCACTTAAGGTGTATTTCAGGGGCTTTTAGTATATTCACAGAATTGTGTAATCATCACCACAATTGATTTGAGAATATTCTCATGATCCCCCAAAGAAATTTCCAATCCATAGCCACCACCCTGCCAAACCTTTCCATACTTATTGCTCTGTTCTTACCTCAACGCTATGGTGTTGTTAGGTGCACTCAAGTTTAGTCCAACTCGTAGTGCCCTCATAGGATTTTCAGTGGCTGATTGTTTTGGGGAACACAAGGTGGCTACTAATCTAGTTTGCTTATTACAGACAACCCACCTAAGTGGAGTCATAGAATATGTAGTTCTTTTTGACTGACTTATTTTACTTAGTTTAAGACTATTTCATGTTATAGTATGTATCAGTTTTTCTTTTGGTTGTTGAATAATGAGTCATTATATGGATATACTGCCATTTTATTTGTACACTGTCTACAACCACACCATCCTGGTGTCCAATCTCATTGGTTAGTCCTTGGATGGGAGACTGCCTGAGAAAAACAAGTGCTGTAGGCTTGGGAGAAGGACCTAGCAGCACAGTCCTGAAACAGTCGGCTATCCTAAACCCTATGAATAGCAGAGAAGCACTGATATAGTGGTGGACATGGCACAGTGTTTGGTTAGTGTTTTGTTCTGTTGTATATAGAATCACCATGAGTGGGACCCAACTTGATGGCACCTAACAACAACAATTTATCCACTAATCAGTTTTGACTTATTGTTTGTTTCAGCTGAGCTTCCAGACTAAGATTAAACAGAGAGAAGGACCTAGCAATCCATTCCCCAAACAATTAGCCATTGAAAATCCTTGAATAGCAGAGAAGCACTGTCAAATATAGTGCTGAAAAATGAGTCCCCCAGGCTAGAAGATATTCAGGAAATAACCAGGGAAGAATTGCCTCCTTAAAGTAGAGTCAACCCTAATGATAGGAATGGAGTAAAGCCCCTGGGACCTCCTTTTGCAGATGTGGCGTGACTCAGAATGAGGAGAAACATAGTGAGTGGCTCAAACATTGGGCTCAAACATGAAAAAGTGGTGTGCATGAGACAGTGTTGGGTAGTCTTTTATTCTTTTGCACATAGGGTTGCTATGAGTCAGATCCAACTTGATGGCAGCAAGCAACAATATCTAAGCCAGGCTCCACAAGTCCTAAGCTACATAAGATTCCTAAAAAGCCATAGCTTGAATTATATGCCTAGGCCTCACATCATGCTGGGAAGACCAATACTTTACTCAGACCCCAGTAAATTGAGGAAGAAAACTAAGGTTAGGGCAGCCCCTGCTCCCCTGGGATGCCTGCCTTGTCTATCTAAGACATTTTAATTCCTTTAAAAGCTTGATTAACCTTTTGTTTGACTTGTCTTTTTTTTCCCCTTGGGGGAGCATTCTAATCTCAAGTCACTTCATCTAATGAACTGTTGTTGCACCAGGGTTGCTCCAGGTTTTATCCAGTTTTCTCCAAGCTTCTTGATGTGCCTCTGTTTCCTCACTAATAACATGCTCTCAAACAATTCCCAGTCATGAGTCAATATACAGTTGCAGAACCAATTGAATGAAGAGGAAACTTGGTGACTCTGAATGAGGTCTCTATTATATTACCAGATTATATGCACAAATCTTCCTGTTAGAGTTCCCAAAAGGGGCCTGAAGACATTTAGCAGAATGATTATGCATAGAGGAAGAGAAAATACTAGACTTTAGTGATTATCTGTCTTGTCTCTGAACTAATTAATTCCTAGAGATCTGAAATATCATTATGGCCTATCAGTTAGAAAGGGGATACTTAGAAGTGGACTGATTAATGAACTTTGAGCTTAGGTATATTTCTCAGAGGGCCAAATGCATCCCCAAACCCAACCCACAGTTATTTCTCAGTTCTGGAATGTGTACTTAGAATAGACATACTCAATGATAGGCAGAATCACCATATTGGTTACTTCACCTGTGGAATGAGGGCTACTAAGATTTGAAAGGCCAAGAGAAAGCAGTTGGACTGCCTGCACCAGAAAATAGTAAACTGAGGGTCATCCTGCATTACTGCAGAGATTCTCAAGATTTAAGTCACTGTTAGCAATTTAAAGGATTCAACCCAGAGCCATGTTGCATGCCTATAATCCCAGAAACTCGAGAGTCTGAAGCAGGTGGATTGTGAGCTCAAGGCCAGAAGCTGGGGGTGGGACTCAGTGGTGGACCCCTTGCCTAGCATGTGTGAAGCCCTGAGTAATGGCCAGTACTGAAAAAAACATGAATTTGAAGGATTTAGGGATGATGATTTTTATGACATCAATATTTAACTTACCTATTTGCTGGGGTTTAGCTTAGTTGATAGAATGCCACTTTGCACTTTCTGAGGCCCAACGGTCTATCCCCAGCATCACAAAAATGAGAGAAGGGGCTGGTAACCCACTCCTGAAACAATCCTGAAATAATCTTCCATTGAAAACCTTATGAACAGCAGAGGAGAACTGACAAAAAGCCAGGCTTGGCACAGTGTCGGGGAGTGCTTTATTCTGTTGTGCATAGGGTCGCTATCAGTCAGACCCGACTCTACAGCACCCAACAACAATTTTACCTAGAGCCTGGGGCTTAGTGTCTTTAGTAGAGTGCTGTTCTCTGGTCTCTGAGGCCCTGGGTTCCATCCCCAACACCACAAAAAACAGGAGAAGGCCCTTACAGCTTACTCCTGAAACAATCAGCCATTGAAAACTCTATGAATAGCAGAGAAGCACTAGCATAGGGCTAGGAATGGTACAGCATTAAAGAATGTTTCATCTGTTGTATATAGAGTCCCATGAGTCGGATAAATTTTACCTAGGGAGAAGACAGATTTCATTCTTGTAAAATAAAATGTAGTACTATAAAGGTAATCAGGTAGCAATCCCAATGAAGCTATTGTTGCAGGTGTGGTTTTGTTGATGGAACAAATGAACACATTCCCTCACTTCTGATAAGGGACTTTTGGTCTGGTGAATGATTTTTCTTTTATTAAAAAATCATTGGAAGCAGTTTCTTTTAGGAGAACCAGCAATACAGATATACTGTCCTGCTTCAGTTCTCTCAGCTCTCCAGTCTTTCATTATAGTGTAGCATGTAGGGAACTTGATTTCCTCTTCCCCTGGACAAGACTCTGCTCCCTCACATTGGCTATGCTGATTGACCTTAAAAAACAAGAACCAGGCTTCTCACTGGACAGCTTGCCATACCTATTTGTTAAAGTCTTTCCTTAGTTGGGCAATGCCAAGAGTTTCCAGTTCAACAAAGATTCTTGTATCAGAATATGCTTTAATTACTAGCTTCAGTGAAAAGTTTCTGAGCACAACTCTCTTAAAGTGCTTTCTTTCATTCGTATTCAGTTTAACCAATGTATTTTACTTTAGGAACATCCAGTATCACACACTTAACCAAAATCTGCTCTTCAGCTTCAATTTTAATTGCAACCCTTAGAAGTTTAAAGATGGTGATGTCTATTTTCATGTCACTTCTAGTCCACCTGAATTGATGTTTCCATGATAAATGACCCTGATGTCGTACCTGACCAAATCTTTATCAGGAAAATGCATTGGTGATACAAACAAAACATTCTCTTTAGATTTACTGGTAATATCTGAATATTCTCATACCATTTTAGTAAACATTGTAGATACAAACTAGAGGGAGATATCTTGTTATTTATTATATTGAGTCTTCCAGTCATAAAGCATAATGGCTACTTATTATATGAGAAAATTAATGAGTATTATGTACACTACTATTTGAATGAATACCATTAAATAAGGAACATTCAAATAGAAAAAGACAGTCATTACAAATTATAAGAGAAAAATGCATTAATTAAACTTTGAGAACAATATGTTATTTTTGAGTTGACAAATATGACATCTAAATAATAATGCAAATTATAATAATAGAAATTAGGTCCAATCATGCTCCAGTCTTACAAACTTGCATGTTATACTAGTATTCATAATATTAAATACTGTAAATGTTAAGGGCTTTTTATTCTAAACATTATTTTTTGCTATTTAAGTCATGAATCTTAAAAGTTTTATGAGAACATTTTCATATCTTATGAAGATATATAAAAAATAGAATATAAACTCTTCCATCTAGAAATTTACAATGTTTACTAAAAT
>VMDO01011901.1:0-64654 GCA_007922755.1 Pedetes capensis | reverse complement strand
AGAGAGAAAGGGGGAGAGAGAGGAAGGGAGAGAGAGAGGAAGAGAGAGAGGAAGGGGGAAAGGGAGAAAGGGGGAGGGAGCGAGAGAGGTAAGGGAGAGAGAGAAAGGGGAGAGAGAGAGAGAGGAAGGGGGGAGAGAGAAAGAGAGAGTCAGAGAGAGACAGAGAGGGACAAAGAGAGAGAACACAGTGAGAGACAGAAGACAGACACAAAGAACAGAGGCAGAGAGAGAGTGAGAGCCAGGCAGGAAGATGAGCCTGACCGTTAGAAACAGGACCGAGAGCCTAGGGAAAGATGCAGACACTAGAGTTGTAAAAAAAAAAAAAAAAAGAGAGAAAACTCAGACTGGACTGTGGAAAACTCCACTTCTGGGCGTACATGAGGATTTGCAGACCTATGTGTTTGTTAAGCTAAGGTGTGTGCTTTGTGCTGGTCAGCAGGCTGTGATCTGCAGCCCCTGCTGTGCTCCCAGGGAAGAGGCCCACACCGTAAGAGGCAGGACAGGGAGACTGTCGGTAGAAATTTCAGAGAACTGAGCAAGTCAGCCTGTGACACTGGGTACCACTGTCTTGAAAAAGATCCAGTTTGAAGAAGTTATAAGAAGCCAGCCAGGCAGAGGTGGACCCCGTCCTCGCCACCCCAGGGGCCTGTCTTGCCCAGTGAGCATATGATGCTCATAAAAGTCTGAACACCCGTGGGCATATGGGCCCACCGTACACACCTCCAGGATAATTGAAACCCAGGCTGTTGTCAAAGTTACTTTTCTGAAACACATACTGTGATTGAGGACATCCAGGCAGCTCATTGATTTTTTTCCCTGTTTTATGCTCTGCCATCAGGCAGACAAGTTCTGCAGCCTGGTGTGCAGGTCTGAGCTTGTACTGTGAGCTGTGGATGTGGATGCAAAACTAGGGCGTGAAAACAGACTTAGCACTAGGCCAGGGGGTCCCAAAATATGCATGAAGTGCTTACAACAAAAACCAGAAATACAACCTCAAAGCAACCATTTTGCAGTATTTGGGGCTGAGCCCAGGGCTTTGCATGTACTTTGCAAGTGTTCTACCACTGGGCTGAACCCTACACAATTTTTTAATTTTTTATCTTGAGATAGGGTCTTGCTGAGTTATGCAGGCTGCCTCTGGCCTCAAACTCATGATCCTTCTGCCTCTGCCTCCTGAGTAGCTTGGATTATAGGCATGCGCCACTGTACCAGCCTCAAAACAAAATTTCAGTCATGGTCATTCAAATACAGACAGAGGGTGCCAAAAACGTGTATACATATCAGGACGAAACCTCCCATTTGGCTGTTTTAAGAATGCACCACATGTTTGCTCCACTAACTCCTGTCTTACGTGCACACTGTTTGGTAGAGTCCTGTGGTTCGAGTGTAAAGTGTTCCAACACCACAGCAGAAGCAGGACCTGCCAATGTGCGAGGCCTCCTGCTCTTCCCTTGTGCACGCCATGCACACAGCACGAATCTCAGACCTGCCCTGAATGTGTGCAGAGCTTAGGCGTGTGGGTCTGTTGCACAGTCACGCCTCCATTGTCATTGTGCTTCCACAACATTCTCCAGTACCACTTCACGAGGGCCTTGCTCCCCTCACATGACAGCTGTGTCTCTGCCATTTTCTTTGACTGTCCTTCCTGTCGAATGATGGCGCTAGCATTCATTTGATTAACACTATCTTTTGAGAGAATGCCATGCTATGCATTGCTACTGGGATTCAATTTAACTTCAAAAAGTAATACATAGATTACACCTTGGAAAATGCGGATGTGTTTTTGGCACCCTCTGTACATGTTCATATACAAACATATATACACCTGTGTGTATGTATATCCACACACACATACATATTGCACAGGCCATGATTTTCATGAGCTGATAATCCCCAGCGCTCAGAAGAATGAGAGGGCTAATGCAGGTGGCATGGATAAATAGGAAACAGGTGCGCAACTAACTATAAGGTGGCAGGGCATTGAAGAGGAAGAAGATGAAGGAAGGGAAAAAAAGAGAAACCAAGAGGTCACAGTAATTGCCATTGGGAGTAAATGACAGCAGAGAAGAGGAGCAGTGAGGACTTACAAGAGGTGAAAAAGATATGTCAGGAACAGAAGTAAGACAGCTAAGATTCTATCTGAGCTAGCAGGGGCTGTGTAATTCTGAGGGGTGCGGGAGAATACGAGTGTGTGTGTGTGTGTGTGTGTGTGTGTGTGTGTGTGTGTGTGTGTGTGTGTGTGTGAGTGTGTGGCATGTTTTCTTGTAGAGCTGGTGAGACGGATGAGCGATCTTCTGAATGTGAGGCAAGAGAAGGAAGAATGTAGGAGGGACAGGAAGCAAACCAAATGTACATCCTGCCCAAGCTCCAGCCTGGAGTTCCCTGGTCCACACAGCAGAGCTTGTGGGTAGAGATCTTCTGACGCCAGCATTTCACACTGGACATACTGAGGCCAGCTGGCCAAAGGCCTGGACCCAAGACACAACCAGATGGTAGAAGAGCATCTTTTCCCTGTCTTAGGGGAGATCTCAGGGTGAGAGAGAGTGCATGAGGAACCTGGGAGCTGCAGCTCATTCCAGAGCTCACAGTTTATGTAAAGAGGAAAGAGGTTTTGGGTAAATATTAGTGTTACCGGTGTAGAAATGCGGGCTGGGATTTAGCTCAGTTGGTAGAGTGCCACTCTCCAGTCTCTGAGGTCCGGGGTTCAATTCCCAGCACCACAAACATAGGAGAAGGACTTGGCAATCCACTCCTGAGGCAATCCCGAAACAATCAGCCATTGAAAGCCCTATGAGGGTCGCTATGAGTTGGAAATGACTCGAGGATACCTAACAATAACAACAACATGTAGAAAACCACACTTTTGTGGTTAAGTCATTATATTCTTCTGAAGAAGCCAGAGATCTAGACTTTTATGCAAAATCTTTAGTCTTTCCAGTGTTGACAGTGAATGTCAAAATATGTTGAGGGGCTCTATTTTACCCATGAGTTTGCAATAATGACTCTAGTCTCAATGCAGGGATCAGTTAGACTCAGCTCTGGGAACCGTGAAGACTCAGACCTGTAATAACCTCCCAATTCCATGATCCTTGTCACTTTTTAGGAAAATGAGGAAATAGAGAGCCCAGGCTGGCTCAACAGCCAGCCTCAATTCACACAGAGTTTGTCAAAAACTGGGGCTGGATGACAGTTCTCCCCATCGCTGGGAGGGTACTGTTTGTACTATCCATCATCGTGCAAGGGCTCCATTGTTATGTAACAAATTGCCCCACACACAGTGGCTGAAAACAAACCCTGGTTATCTCATACATTATGGGGGTTCTGGGTACTGGCATAGCCCAGCTGGGTGCTTGGGGATCAAGGTCAGCCACAAAGTTGCAGTCAAGGTGTCATCCAGGGCCTCAAGGCCACCTGAAGGCCCCCAGGGGAAGGAGCTGCTTCTTTGAGCTCACTCATTCGGTCATGGCAGGAGTGAGTTGCTTGCAAGTTGCTAGGTTAAGGGTCTCAGCTCCTCACTGGCGGTTGGACAGAGGCCTCCCTTGGTTTGTTGCAATGTTGGATTCCCCATAGGGCAGCTCAGAACATGACAGCAGGCTTCTCTCAGTCCAGTGACAGAGGAAGAGAACACCCAAAATTGAATCCATAGTCTTCTTATCATCTAACCTTGGAGGCAGCGTGCCATCGCTTCGGTCATATACTGATTGTGAGGCATGAGTCAGTGAAGCCAGCCTGTGACCCAAAGGAGCAGATTGCATGGGAGCATGAATACCGGGAAGCAGGGTGACCAGGGCCATTGCAGTGGCTGCCTTCCCCACTTACTGTGTCCTGAACACATGCCAAAGGGCAGCAAGCTATGGCCCACCATTGCAATCCGGCTGCCACCTGCTTTTGTAAATAAAGTTTTATTGGATCAAAGCTATGTCTGCTTGTTTGCATATTGTTTATGATTGCTTTTGCACTGTACATTCAGAGTTGAGTAGCTGCAACAGAAACCACATGGCCAGAAAAACATAAAACCATTTATCGTCCAGTTGTTTATAGACAAACTTTGTTGCTTTCTGATGGGTGCAAGCATAAAAGTTTTTGAACAATATGGAAGACAGGGCAGAGAGGAAGATGCCAAATTTGTTGTTTGATTGGATTTTTCTCGGTGCTTCGGTGTTTTAAAGTGCAGCTGGAAATTTTCAAAACAGGAGTAGCTCCATGTCCTGGGTTGGGTGGGCAAGGTGTGTTTTCAATTCCTCAGTCCTCTCTCATTCATTCTCCACCACATAGGGTCATTTACTTTCCCACTGGGAAACCACAGTCCCAAATATTTTGATGAAAGGATGGACACGGCTGGGTGCCTTGGTGACTTCCTGTAATTCCAGCAACTCAGGAGGCAGAGGCAGAAGGATTGAAAGTTTGAGGCTGGAGGCAGCCTGCACAATGTAGTAAGACCCTGTCTCAGAATAAAAAGTAAACAAAAAGGGTGGTTAGGGGGCATCTCAGTGGTGGAGCACTTGTCTTGTGTATGTGAGGCCCTGGATTCAACCCCACATTACTGCAAAACAACAAGGAAAAAAAACTGGCATAAAACATAGTTGTAATGATCTCAAATGGCAGAGTGGATATTTAGCATACTATGAACCAGACGGGCAGGGATTTAGCTCAGTGAGTAGAGTGCTGTGCTGCAGTCTCTGAGGCCCCGAGTTCAATTCCCAGCACCCCAAAAATGGGAGAAGGGCCTGGCAATCCACTTCCAAGGCAATCCCGAAGCACTCAGCCATTGAAAACCTTATGAGGGTCACTATGAGTTGGATACCAACTCGATGACACCTAACAACAACAACAACAACAATGAGCCAGACGGACTGGGGCTACAAATTTGAATTTTAGAAATTTAGAAAGTTATTTCACTTCTCTTAGCCTAAGTTTCCTTATACTTAAAATACATATAATAAGAGTAACTTCATTTCCTTTGTGTCAGAAAAAAATGCAGTTGAGTTCCAGCTATAGGGCCAGGTATCTGATAACCGCTCCATGAATGCTGGACATGATAGATAGAACAGTTCATGGCTCCCTAGTGCCTGCTGCAGCAACAGCCAACAAGTTCATGTCAGCAGCCAGTTCCTGATTACGTGAGAGTGACAGAGGTCCTATTAAAAAACTCCCCTGGGACACTGCCTCCTGCCCTGGGATACATCATTTCCTCCACCCTGTTCCTAGCCCATTGAGAAGGTGACCTCATGACAGTTTCATCAGACCCACATCTGCCTTCCAACTCCGGCCCAAGCCAGCAGCCAGAGGCTGGGCAGGCGGTGGTAAGAGGTGCCTTTGATGATTTCTCACTGCGGCCGGAAGCTCAATGCAGTCCAAGCTCTGGTTAGGGTGTAGCCGTGTGCACAAAGAAGTGTCACTGCGCACTTCATTCCCTTTGGAAAGACAATATTTGTGCCTGCTGGGTAGGAGAGTGTCCCAAGGCTAATCTTCTATGAACTGGATTTCACCCTCAGGAGTCAGGAGAGTGGGCAGCCCCGCTCCCTGGGATTGGGAGTGATTTTGGAGACTGTGAGAAAGGTGTGCAGAGCCACACCCCGACAAGGCTTCACATTCCTGAACTGGTCTGAGCCTGTTAGCACAGCACATCTTCAGCCTGTGCTCTCTCCACATCAAGTCTGCCTTCGCTGCCTGCCTGGCCACTGCCTACCCTGTCCCCTGAACAGAGCCCATGCAGTCTTCTTGGCCAGCTTCCTCTCACTCCTAATCCCCTCTTTCACACTCAACCTTTACATCAACTTTTTAATTTTAATTTAATTTTATTATTATTTTTTTTTTTTTCGGTACTGGGGGTTGAATCCAGGGCCTCACGCTTGCATGCTTTGCAAGTGCTGGACCACTCAGCTCCACCCCCAGCCCATTTTTTAAGTTTTTGAGACAGGGTCTCACTAAATTATGCAGACTGCCTCTGGTCTCGAACTTGCGATCCTCCTGCCTCCGCCTCCCAAATCGCTTGGATTATAGGCATGCGCCACCATGCCTGGCTTGTGTGGATTCCATCTCCTAAATGGCTGTAGCTCCCAAGCCTGTCTGTTTCTCCCACTGATTTTTGTAAATATGGCGGGCTTCCATTTCCTCTTAGTCTCCTGCTCTGCAATGCCACAGCCCTCTCCCCCACCCTTCATATCCTATCCGCTGTGAACCTCTGTCTAGAACCTAACTTCAGATTGTTCTCCTGTTGTAGATCCTTTGTTAGGTCTGCATTGCCTGCTGAGGCTCCCTGTATTTCCTCCCTCTTCTGCAGTTACTTCTTCTTTCTAATTTTTGTCCCAAGTGGCCTAATTTGGAAATATTTCCTATAATTCAAAGAGAGACGGCACTGTAGGGTTTGAGGAATTAACTTCTCATTAACACAAGGAAACAAAGGAAAAGACACAATATGTAAAGATGATAAGAAATATATACAACTAGCATTTCACATTCATTGTGGAACTTGGCCAAAGGTCTGTGAGGCAAATATGCACTGAATAAGTGTACAACAGGGAAGCTTCCCTTTCAACCAGGGGTGGAGACCATGATGACTTGGTACTCGCGCTGGGCTCTGTAGATTGTGCAAAGCAGTGCGTAGAAATAACTGGCTGAATGCGGTGAGTGACTGCATTTGAGCCATTAGGAAAAGAGAAGAGTCAGAGTAAAATCTTATTCCCAGCCTCTGTCGCCAAGCAGTTTGGGAGGTGAAGGTGATATTTGCCGAAAGAAGAAAGACTTGACTACCGCAGAGGTGCAGGTGAGGCACAAGGTATTATCACCATGGTGATGATCCTCAAGTGGACGTAAAGGTCAGCCAGGAAAGTGGGAACATCTCCAGGCTAGAGAGAAAGGTGGCAATCATCTTCATAGAGGCACCGATAACTCACATCCCGAGGACTGTGTGGGGCAGAAAGATGGTCAGGAGTAATAATTCAGTACCTAATTAAGAGCATAGCGAGCTGGGATTTGGCTCAGTTGGTAGAGCGCTGGACTGCAGTCTCTGAGGTCCCGAGTTCAATTCCCAGTACCGCAAAAGTGGGAGAAGGGCCTGGCAATCCACTCCCAAGGCAATCCCGAAACAGTCAGCCATTGAAAACCCTATGAGGGTCGCTATGAGTCGGATACCGACTCGATGGCACCTAACAACAACAACGGTTTAGAGAGGAAGAGTCCACATGTCCAGAGATGCATCTTGGAAAGGAGACTGTCCACTAAGACAAGATGAAACAAGAACGGGTGAGAGCATAAAGATCTGAGGAAGCATCTGGAACATGGGGACTTAATTGGGAAAGAGTTGGCCCCCATTCCCTTCTTTCACTGTTTACTCTAAAAACATGTGGTGAGAGGGAAAACTGGGAAAGGCAGTGACCTGCTGAGCCACATGGGCGGGCCTGGCCACTGTCCTTCTGAGCGATGCGGGGCGCAGCCTGCGAGGGCCTATCTCCTTTCCTGCTCCAGGCTTCTCCACCAAGCATGCGTCAGGGCTCTCAGGCATGCATGCAGCTATCTGTATTGCAGACCCAACAAAGGGCCCGGTGCCTCTACTTCAGGGTGAGGTGCAGCCAGCAGGCCTGCGCAGCGGGACCCACACCAGGGAGCCGCCCTCACCAGTCTCTCCCCAGGAGTTACTGCCGCAGCGCTGGGGCCCTGTGTGCGCCGATCTGTTCTTGGCATCCTGACCACGCGCTGTCTCCTCCCTAGCTGGCAATTCCGTACCTCCTAACCTTGATCTCATGGCCTGGTGTCCGGTCAACAGTCAAGCAGAAGGATTTGGGTTTTGGAGTCCCCTTCATGTCTTTTTCCTTCTCTTCTTGAAATTACACTGTCTGAACAAACTGTTTTCTTATTTGAAAAGGATGTCAAGTTACCCAAGTAAAAAACAAAAACAGAAACAAACACAAACACAATGACAACCACGAAACCACCTCCACTAATTCCGGAGACACTGCTTTCCCTTCCTGCCTGATATCACCCCCGAGTGTGTCCACACACGGCGGCGTGCCCTCCAAGCCCCAGCCTGAAAAGAACATGAGTGCCCATGAGTGAACCCAAGGCCTCCCCTCCAGGGGTCTGTGCCCTCCCGGCTTTCCACTCGGGGGCACCACCTGAGGGCTCAGCCTCGGGACAGCCCTGTCTCCCGCCTTTACCCCTTTGCGGTCCTTGGAGGCTCCACTGCCCCATGCAATTTCCCTCCAGTTCCCCTGGTCGCATGAGACTGTATTTTTTTTCTTTTCATTACTGGAGGTTTGAAGTGCTGTATCACTGAGCTGCAGGGCACTGCCTTGGAGGAAAGTCAGGGAAGGTAGTTTGGAGGCTCTGGCCCTGTGGTCTGAGGAAGGTCCAAGAGGAGCTCTCTGTGGAGAACTGAAGCAGAACATGGGCGGGGATGTGCTTTACCAGGTTATTCCCTCGGCCAAGCAAGGTCCTGCACCTGCTGAACCCGGAGGAGGGCCCTGGGGGCAGCCTGTCACCAGGGCCCATGATGGGGAGACAGCAAGCAGGTCTACAGGGTCAGAGTGGTCCAAAGAAACCTGGGGAATTATTATTATCGGAGCAGGACACAGTGGGTCTGTAGAGGTGTGAAAAGAAGCCACAGTGACTTAGCCCAGAGCTCCTTATGCCTCAGTTCTTCAGCTAAGTCCTCCTTCCTCTTAGGAAAACAGGACCAGAGATGGCAAAGCAGGGTGGCTGTGGTGCGTCGTCCATATGGAGCCTCTGGGACTGACAGGGTCTGTCCCAGTGCTCACGCCAGTACTGCCTGAGCCAGGATCTTGCAATGCCTGGCTGAGAGCCTTTTTCCTCTGCACTAGTAAGGTTGCTCTGAGAACAACAGGCATCAGAGGAGCTGGGAGCCTGTGACCCTCCCTGGGATCCCTGGGCAGAAGATCCCACAGGGGGCAAGCTGCTGGTACCAGCTGATGTGGCTGGTAAGTAGATGATGTGAATGTTTGTAAGCCATGAAGTTTCTTGGAGGAACCACCAATCTCGTGGACTTAACTATGCACACCTTCCTCAGGCCTTCTCGGTCTTTATTCCAGGAATCGATGATGGGGTCAGAATCTCAAATAATTTAAGACTTGTTATTAGGAACCATGGAGTCCAGTCCAACTCATACTGACCCTCTTAGGGTTTTCCATGGCTGGTTGTTTCGGGATTGCTGCAGGAGGGGATTGCCATGTCCTTCTCCCGCTTTTGTGGTGCTGGGGATGGAACCCAGGTCCTCAAATTCACCACCTCTCTTGTTTGTCAAGTCACATGCAAACTTGTCCGTAACCGTGTCCAGCCGACTTGGGACTGAATAGACTACTCACTATTCCCGAAACTGATCTCCTACTTCCCATTTCTGTGGTCTTGCTTCTGGGGACAACACGTGGCTCTCTGAAGACCTGCTCCACCAGATCTGCCACAGCGTGACTCCTGTGACTCATGATGAGCTAGGAATCCCTCATGCAGAACTCTCGTCCCCTCTTTGCACACCCTCCCCTCAGCTGTCCACTGATTCTCTCCCTCCTCCTCCCTTTCTCTCCCACAGCAAATGGAGCACACAATCAAATGGTGTTCAGAATTCAACAGTGTTTGCAGGAAGCCAAAGCCCTGTCTGCAAGATGAAAAACTGGTGTAGAATATTCATCCCCACCCAGACGTTTGGGTGGTGACAGAGTACTCAGTTGCTCACTGTGCAATAAAGCCGAGGCTTTCCCTAGTCCACCTTCCCCTGCTGTGAAGGGGCTTAAAGGGAAGACAGTACCTTCTAAAGCCGCACTCACAGCACAGGAGATAGGCAGCCATCAGATGACACAGAGCACAGTACACAGAACTAAGTGCCACCCACAGCTTTCAAGGTGGATGCACAAGTCACAAGGAAAGGTGACTTTTGTTCCCAAAGGACCGCTTATGAAATAGTGGTGTTGCCTTAGAAAGGCCTTCTAGTCATTGAAGGAATGTCTTTGACCAAGGGTTCACCCGAGGAAGTGTGTTTCCTTGTGGAAAAGTGAGTCATCTCCAGCGATGGGGTGGTCCAGTGACGCTGGCCCTGCACCCTGGGCTGGGAGCTGGTCATCATCCTCCTCAGCACCCAGCCCCACCCTTGTCTCTTTTGTACCAGAGAAGACATAGTAAGCCTGCAGAGCCAACACCCAGTCCCCGCCACACTCACCTCTTCCCTCCATTCTGTACATCACCCATGGTTTGCCTCAAACCTGAGCTAAAGAGGGAAGTTAGATTTTCAAAAGGTAAACTGTCTGCAACTCCAATGACCTAAATCTGCTGATAGAAACCCATTCTTCAGCACAAGTAACTACACCGTGACACCTACCACTCTATATTTGTTATTCAACTGTCCCCCCCGTCTGCCTGACCCTCCTTGGAACACCTTGAAAGGAGGAGCAGAGATGGATCCCTCTTCTCATCTCAACCCGGTGGACCCTCCACCCACACTGAGCATGAGTAACTTGTCCCCACCTCCAGGCATGCCCCGGGCTTGCTCACTGAGCCAGCCCACTGCCCCAGTGTCCCGAACACTTGCTCCTGGAACTTACACAGCCACAGCCCTGGTGCATCCGTTATAATTGCACTGGCAAATGCAGGAGCCAGATATTATGGTGACTTCAGCTCCTAATTAAATCATCTGTCAACGGGGATAACCTACTGATTGGATTCCTTAACGTTGAAGTCTACTAATGAAGAAAAAAATTGACCTTTAAACATTGACTTTATACCCAGTGGAAATCACTGGCTCTCTGGACTTCCTTGAAAGTGCATGAGCTAAGACTAGACTGAGGCCTTTGGTATTAGCTTGGAAAGCCCTCTGGTAGGGGAGTCCCCTCCAAAAGGAGAAGACACCAGTCCCTCAGATATGTCACCATGGCGTTCTCTTTCTCTGACAAAGCAAAATGATACCCCCTTTCCCCCCCACAAGTGTGGGTAGTTGTCAGATAATGATGAGGTTGTTGTTGTTGTTAGGTGCCGTCAAGTCGGTATCTGTCTCATAGCGACCCTGCGTACAACGGGTAAAACACTATCATCAGTGCTTCTCAGCTGTTCATAGGGTTTTCAATGGTAGATTGATTTTTGGGAGTGGGTTTCAGGGTCCATCTCCCAAGCCTGCAGCACCTGGTGTTCCCAGGCGGTCTCCCATCCAAGTACTAACCACACCCGGCCCTGCTTAGCTTCTGAGATCTCACAGGATCAGATGCCACAGGGCTTTGGCTGCAGGCAAGGATGAGGTATAGAAGATATTTCACTTAAATTGTAGTACGTCATCATAGGCCAGGGGCCCTGCGGCAGGGGGCCCTCAGTACAGCTCATTTTTCTTCTTTCTGCAGTAGACACCTGTCCTGCCCTCCATCGTGATAATGACCAGGACTGAACTGAGTTGGTTCCTAGGACTCTCATGGTTCCCCCGGCCTTTTAGGAAAAGACAGAAACCTTAAAAGCAGCACAGTGAAGACAAGGTGTCCCCAGGCTACACACTCTGAGATCATGCCCCAAAGAACACAGCTCTGACCCCCAGCAGCTCCGTTCTGTACCCATACCTGGATGTGAGGCAGACGTGGGGCAGCCTCTGGAGCCTGGAGCACATGAGGAGGCCTCGGGACGTGCTGGGCTTGGCTGCGACTCGCTCCTGGCGGAGTGGAGGAGTGGGTGTGTTCTCTGTGGTGAGAGACACTGAATGACACACCAGGAAATACATCCGAGTGTCAGAGCCATGACATTACAAGAATTTCAGCCATGGCTTACGTCTTTATAAAGGTGACCCAGAGCACCTTTTGGCTCAGTCTCCGCCTGTTGCAAAGCCGTGAGCTATGAGGATCCATTATCTTCTATTTGCATTGCTCTGCTTATTTCTGATGCCTGTTCCAGGTAAGCTGGGTGGGGAAGTAGAGGGGGAAAGAGCTGAGCCCGTGTAATTCATCCATCCCTCTCCATTCTACAAGGAGCTTCAGATGCAGTAGATTGGTTGAATGGATGCTAAACACCCCTACCTTTCTTCTGAGGATTATCATCAAGGACCTTAAAGCAATCTTTCCCATTCCATTCTAAACAGCATCACAACCACTGTTTCTTTGCCCGCCTCTTCCTGTGAAGACTTCATGACACATGAGCAAATCGATAGAAGATTTTCATTCTGACAGGAGAGAAGGATTTAGTTTGACAACAGAAGCACAGACTTCTGTTTTATTAAGCTTGGTGGTTGGTGGTACAGCCTCTGGGCTGCTCGGGGGCCACTGTGACCCCGGCCTCCTCGTGTTCCCGTAGCAGGGCTGAGCGGTCAGGCCGATCCCCCAGCACTGCTGTGGGCTCATGACTAGGATGTAACCCAGAGAGACTTTGTCCCTTAGTTGCTTGTTGTTGTTAGGTGCTGTTGAGTCAGTATCCAACTCATAGCAACCCTCATCGGGTTTTCAATGGCTGACTGTTTCGGGATTAACTTGGGAGTGGATTGCCAGGTCCTTCTCCCATTTTTGTGGTGCTGGGAATTGAACTTGGGACCTCAGAGACTGCAGCACAGAGCTCTACCAACTGAGCTAAATCCCAGCCCCCTTGGTTGCTTGTTGTTGTTGTTAGGTGCCGTCGAGTCAGTATCTGACTCATAGCAACCCTCATAGGGTTTTCAATGGCTGACTGTTTCGGGATTGCCTTGGGAGTGGATTGCCAGGCCCTTCTCCCATTTTTGCGGCGCTGGGAATTGAACTCTGGACCTCAGAGACTGCAGCGCAGCGCTCTACGAACTGAGCTAAATCCCAGCCCCCTTGGTTGCTTAGCCCTGCCTTAACTTTATTCTTGAGTTTGTGGAAAACAGAAAAAGAAAGTAAAGGAAGAAAATGAAAGGATAGAAAAGAAAACGAATGAGTTATTGAGGAATTCCAAGAGCCGTGCGTTTGTACCAAAATCCTTTTGGAAACATTCTCCTGTGCTCCCTCCCCTCCTCGCAGGTAATGGCGGGATCCTGGACGGCTTACAAAGGTACTACTGCCGAATAAGAGGCGGCCGCTGTGCTTTGCTGAGCTGCCTTCCGAAGGAAGAGCAGATAGGCCGCTGTTCTCTGAGGGGACGGAAATGCTGCCGAAGGACGGAGTGAAAGACCCGGAAGCAGATGAGAAGGCTGTGACGTGCCGAGAGCCCACCCTGAAGTTCGTAAAAGTAAAATCAAGTCTAATCATGTTGTAAATTGGAAGTTTCGTCTTTTGTTTTAACACTCTGGTGTTGTGGTGGCTGTTATGAAACAGGCAGCTGAGACAGTCGAACGACTCACTCTACTCAAATGAAGCAGACTCGCTCTACAGTCTACAAGGTCCTGAAATTCATTTATCAAGGGTTCATCTAGAGTAAGGCCTGCAGCCATAGCCCTGTGGCATCTGATCCCGTCAGATCTCAGAAGCTAAGCAGGGCCGGGCCTGGTTAGTCCTTGGATGGGAGACCGCCTGGGAACACCAGGTGCTGTAGGCTTGGGAGAAGGACCTGGCAACCCACTCCCAAAAATCAATCTGCCATTAAAAACCCTATGAATAGCAGAGAAGCACTGACAAAGCTTTTCACCTGTTGTACACAGGGTCACTATGAGACGGATGCCGACTTGACGGCACCTAACAACAACAACAACATCTAGAGTATGAAATGCTTTATACGGTGTCCATCTTTGCTTTCTGTCACCCTTAACTTTGAGCTTTCCAGTCCTCCTCCTACCCAGGATGTCTCCAAATTTATATCCAACATTTCAGCGCACCCCGAGGGACCCACCCAAAATCCTTCTGAAGACTTACTCCTCAGAGAAATGGGAACGAGGCTCTTCTTTAGCCCTTCATTGGCTTTCCTGTCGCTCTGCCCTCTGCTCTCGTGACCTCACACCTGGCTCATACGCCTCCCGCCTCATCTCTCAATTTGAACGCACCCCTCAGGGGTTGCCTCAGAGGCTACTCCCCTTGAAAACTTGCTGCTTTCCTAAACAAGAAGTCTCCTCTGATGTGCCACGTGGAACTTGAGTCTCCCAGGTCCACACCTTCCTTGGCTTCTGAACTGCGCACATATACACACCACCAATTTCCACATTTAGTTTTGCCATGCTGAGGAACTGGGACCTTGTCTTAGTCATTTCTGGGCTGCTTGGTATATTTTCTGAGCATGGAAGCTCATTAGTAAGCAGCAAGCAATTTATTGCGTTGAAGGACACTCACATGATTGAGGTGCACTGCAGTTTGTTAGTGTTTTCTCGGGGTTGACACAGAGTGGTTCCAGCAATTGGAGTAAGTGATCTGTCCTCCTGGACACCAGCACCCATGCAAAATGCCACAGAAAAAAGACAAGACAACTGGGCTCTCAGGGAGAGGGGAACACCCTCCAAAAGTGCCTGGACCTCACCTTCCATCAAAATGGGCTCCACGGAATTTCCCTTGGATGGCACACAAGGAGGGGACCAGACAAAAGATGTGAAACAGCTGTTTTCTGATGCCGGACACCAACCCATGCAGGACTGTGGCTGCAGAGAGAAGGAAAGCAATAAGCTCCTGAGAGCCCCTCTTACTGCAGGGGCAAGTTCTAGGCCAGGGGGAGGGAGAAGGGCTCACATGACAACAGTGCAGCAGTGTTGAAGAGATGAGACCACAGGTCAAACAGCACGAGACACCATGGCATTTCCCAGGCAGTGTTGCCAAGGGGGAGGCGTTGGAAAAAGACAGAGATCCAAAATGGCACACAGGTGGGGGGACTTCCACCCTGACCTGAGGGCTGACCCAGGCATACTGGGAGTAAAAATTCTCACAGTTGGAGTAGAACAAAAACACCTGGCAGGAGCGGAGGAGCATCCCGGGAGAGCACACAGGGCTGGAAAAATGTGGGTGCCTATGGCAAAGTGGGGGGCTTCAGTCTTCCGAAAGCAGGGCTACTTAGCTCTAAATAAAACTGTCTGCAGCTGCTCTAACAAGTTTTAAAATCTTTCTTGAAAAGAACAAATTGGCCCATAAGAGAATTGGATGTGAGCCAGAATAAAGGCTACTTTTCTTTACTGGGAAATGGCCGGATCCATCACTCAACAATTTAGGCTTTCTAATGAACTGAGTCCAATCAAAAACTGCCAGGTATGCAAAGAAGCAGAATATGGTCCCCAACCAGGAGAAAAGTCATTCAGCAAAATAGGCTCAGCAATGACAAAGATACTAGAATTAGCAGAACAGGGTGTACAAGAGCTATTATACATTTTATAAGTATGTCCAAGGCTGAAAAGAAAAAACTTCACGAGGAAATAGGGGGAAAATATGAAGAAAAAAATGGAACTTCCAGAGATGTAAAACAAAGATCTGAATAAAAAATATCCTGAATGGGATTAACGGCTTATTAGTCATTGTGCTCGTCAGCTGATGCCTTCCTGTGGCAGAGAAACTGACCGAAACAAGCTTATGGGAGGAACAACTTAGTGGGAACCATGGCTAGAGGATGTCAGTCCATAGTGGTGGGAGGCTGGCAGAGCAGCTGGAAGACAACCTCACATCATGGCAGATCAGGAGCAGAGAGAGCGTACCATAACCAGAGGACCTGGTAAAAACCTCCACCCCGAGTGACCTCCTTCTGCAAATGGAGTCCCGCCTCCCAAAGTTCCCAAAGAAGCCCAAGCAGAATAAAAGAAAACCACACCAAGCACATCATAAGTGACTTATTTTAAATCCATGATAGGAAGAATTCTTAAAAACAGCCTGAGAAATGATGCATTGCACAGACAGGGACAGAAAGGGAAATTAAACAAGTTTTCCATCCCAACCTTGGGGAGCCAGATGTGTTGACCTACAATTCCAACCAACAATACCAACAAAAATATAGTTTAAAAATGAAAGCAAAAACATTTTCCATTAATGAAATAATAAAAAGCCAAAAGAATTCCTCACCAGCAAACCTGCATTTAAAAAGGCAGGCAGAAAGAAAATGGTGTCAGTAGAAAATTTGCTCTGTAAGATGAAACGATGCTCTGGAAAAGGGAAAGTTGTCAGTGCAGTCAGAAACAAGCCCCAAATGCATGGCTATCTACAAACCCAGTTTTGTGTACCATAGCTTAAAAGTGAAAGGATGGAAACAGATACATGAAAACATTAATTTAAAGAAAACAGAATTGGCTATGCTGGCTAATTGACTATAAATTAAAATAGATTTAGAACAAGGAGTATTAACAGGGATAATGAGGAGTACTTTTTCTAATGATAAATTTTTATGTTATGAAGAACACATTAATACTACATCAGTATGCAATGATTTTCAAAACAAAGAAAAACTGTAGAAAAGATAGAATAAATAGACATTAACAATTACAATTGGATATTTCTTTCTAATAGAAAAAGTAGACAAATATAAACAAAGACAGCAAACATTTGAACAACAGTATGATCCAATGCAAATTTTTTGAAGTTTATATGACACTCCACCCAATAACAGTAGAATGCATTAAAATGTCAAATAATATAGCTCATACTGACCTATAAAATCTCTCAAAAAATCAAAACAATTTTAAGTCATACAAAATGGGGTATCTAGACACAGTGGAATTTAAAAAGCTACTGATAACAGAAAGATAGCTATAAGATGCCCCACTATTTGGAAGTTAATCAACTTGCTTCTAATTATTCAAGGAGAAATTTCATAAGAAATTAGAAAATATTTTGAACTAATCAAAAAAAAAACCATAATGTGCCAACATTTGTGGGCATACAGTTAAAGCAGGACTTAGAGGAGATTTATGGCAGTAAAGCCTTTTGCAATAGAAAAGAGAAAAACAAACAGACACCATAAGAAACTAGAAAAAAGAAGACATTAAACCTCAAGTAAATGGAAAGGATAAAAGTAGAATTTTTAAAAAGAACACATAATAGAGAAATTTGGAAAAAATAATAGAACAGCTGATTCCTTGAGAGGATCAACAGAAATGTTAAAACTCTCCCTAGGTTCATTAAGAGGTAAAAATAATTACAAGACAGTTCAGATATGAATGGCCTGAGCTTGGCTCTGCATCTCATGGACAAAGACAAAGAATGGCCACCAGGTGGAGCAATCTGCACCCTCCATCCCTTGCTCTCAGAGACCAGAGATCCGGTAGAATCAGGGGAGGCTGGGGTTGGGCAGACCACTGCACTAGCTTTGGCAGTGTAGGAGGATGGAGGGGTGAAGTTATCAGAACAGCATGGGGGTTATATGGGGGGTGTTAACAGGAAGGACTATGAAAAGAGGCTGGCTTCTCTTCCTGATGTCTTCTCTGCAGCTCACTAGCTAGCTGACCTTGGTCTTGTATCTTAATCTTTCTAGGTCCCAAGATCTTCACCTGTAACCTCAAGTTACTACTCTCTGACAGGTTTTTGAATGAGGAGTAAATGACATAACGTGTATAAAAATAGCCATGGTGGGCTGGCTGAAGAATTTGCAAAGATCAGTGCAAACTGAAAATGCAGGAAATAGGTTCAAAGAGCAGGAAAATGAAGGGATAATGAAGGCAATAAGGTATAAAGTTTTTTATTTAAAAATATTTTATAGTATATGAAATGTAATGAGGGCAATAGTTAAAGAGGAATAACAACATAAGCATAAAACTTCAAAAAGAACATTTTTGATGTCACAATTTCAAATAATAATATTTTACTAATGGGATATCTTTTTATTGGAAATTTTTAATATACACCTTAATGTGATTCATTCTGACATGCTTTTCATTGTGACATTTCCATATGTGCATTTTGTTGTACACTGCACAGATAAGTTCCCCTTACCCTCTTGTGCACTTCCTCTTCCCATCCCACCCCCCACCAAAGACTTCTCTTCCATTTGCTTGTCTTTTTATGGTAATATTTTTCTATATATCCTTGGGTTCCAATTATGTTTAAGATCGAAACTTTTTCTGTAGTGAACTTTCTTTTTACATTGTCAGTACTATTACATGAATTTTCTAGCCCATCTATATTATTACCATTCTTTGGTATTATTGGTATTATTATAATTATTTCCAGGACTATTAAAGTTGGGCTGTTCATCCAGAGGTCACCCCCTACCCCATTCTTCATTCCTCCCTGTTCCTCCTCTCCCCCCTCTCCTCTCCCATGATTTCCTCCTTTTGCTAGGTCTCTCCCTCCTTTTGCATTCCCCAAACTGTCTCTTCTCCACTAGGTAATGGGACATCTTGATTGGTAACAATTTTTCTGGCCAACTTTTCTGCAAATTCATTTATTAGGACATCCATAATTATCTTTCGAACAACATTTTTTTTAAAAGAATCAGCTGATTCAACTGTGCTGGAGGAAAGAAGGTTTCACAAACTATGACAACATTGAGACAAGTTATTTTGAAAAAACAGTCTTAATATATTTAGAGGTAGTGATTCTTATAAAAATTATAAAAATATTTAATTCTTTAATCATGTCAATTTCACGTACGTTTGAATTTAACTTAAATTGTAAATGAAAGGGATTTGGATATTTCTGCTGCAGTCACCTGGAAGTGAAGCGGCATGAGGAAACTGAAAGTGCATCATTTCCTGACCATCTGCTGCCTGGGAACCTGGGGTTCAGGTCCTGATGAGCAGCCAGAGCCCACACCAGCGCACACACTTAGGGACGGGTCAGGGGCTGGGTTAGCGCAGAGGCTCCTGGCTGACCCAGGTGGAGACCCTCCTTTCTCCCCAGGGCTGAGGACACTGCTGCTGTGACTGTGTTGCCATCATCATCACCACTCCAGTCCCAGCCCCGCAGTGCCCCTGGTGCCCCATGGATGTTCTGAGCCACTCAGCCCCAGAGACACAGCCTCCACGGCCCCTTCTCCCCTAGTTACTGGTGAGGTCTGGGGATGCAGCTCTTCCCTCCCCTTCAGAAGCAGGACCAGGTGCCTACCTCCCCACCCAAGCCTGATGGACACCATTTGACCCTCAGCCTTGGTGTGCTTTGAGCTCATGAAAACAAATTCATTTCCATTTTATCTAAATGCAACCCTCCTCCGAGTTCTACAATAACCTGGTCCCTGGTTTTTGGTGAGGCAGCCCATGCTGGTGCAGATGTGTGGTCGTGGTCGTCCAGGCTGGGGGAAGGTCGTCACCCCACCTTACAGGGACAGCATTGCCCCTCCAGGATGTCTATCAAGTGAGCATTGTCACCAAGATGAACAGAGCCATCAAGCAGTCACTTCAGACTCTGCTCTGGGAGAAGCCACAGCTGCAATGACAGGAATTCCTCATGGGAACACTCAGCCCATGGTTCTCTGGCAGCCACATTGGTGGCAGGGGCTCTTTGGGGCATTCGTCATCAAAGACAAGGGTGACGCCTTTCACACTGATCTTCATATCTCTGATCAACGCTGCCTCCTTCTCTGGCAGGCCTTCACAAATGTGCTGATGTCATAGACAATGTAGGGAGAAATTGAGAGGAAATTGGCAAAAACAAAACAAAACAAAACAAACAAACAAACAAAACCAAAACCGAGAAAATGGCTAAATCTAGGGAAAATGAAAGTAACTTGGTTGGACCTTTGTACAAAACCCTTCACAAAGTCCCCAAACCTGATTGGACAATTGAACTCAAAGCTGATTGGCTCAGGCCATTCCGTGGGCAAGCTATATAAGGAGCTGCACTGCGGCAGCTCGATCCTTTTTTGCCCAGACCATCAGCTAAGCAAGGCCCTCACCTTTTTCACCCAGATTTTTGACCACCAGCAAAGAAAGATCCCATTCTCACTGGGACCACTGATGAGGAAACAGCTTTCCCACTTTCTTGCCTGGACCTTTAGTGAGGAAAGAATGCTCTCCCACCACGACCATCAACAAGGAAAGAACCCTCTCTCAGTCTGATCACTGACAAAGCAAGGACTGCTCCTCATGACCACCCAAACCACCAACACTGGTGTTTGCCCCTGGAAGGCAAAAGCACCCAAGGCTTTTCCTTTCTCCCATCTCCATGGGCGTCCTGAGGGTCACAGGAGTCTGTGCCCCTCACCCAAGGGTCCCGAATGAATTGTGTTTAGTATCTGTGTGCACAGTGGCACCGCTTGTCCAAACATGCAGGCCAGACCAAGAGGTGCACCCCACAGACAGAAGACCTGCTGGTGGTTCTGTGGGGTTGGAGTTGGCCTGGGAGGGAGATCTGCACTCTTGCACGGGTGAGTTTTTAATGACAATGTATTAGTCCTGCAGTAACTAGAAGCACATGAATCATTAAGGAAGGAGAAGTGAGGATTAATGCCAACAGGAAAAGATGGGAAACACTAACTTAATTCAGTCTCTGCAATCCAGTAAAGCCCCTTCCCACATATCACTGTGTCTCCTTAAAAATGCTTGCTATAAAGATAAACAGACATAACCACCTAATTCAAGGTGTGAATCTAGATTAAAAGTGGACCACAGAAAGATCAACAGCTATAAGACTCTGCTTGGGAAAATAGAGGAAAAGTGAATTTTTGGCAGATACTGGATGTATTGTTGTTGTTGTTAGGTGCCGTTGAGTTGGTAGCCAACACATAGCGACCCTCATAGGGTTTTCAATGGCTGACTGTTTCAGGATTGCCTTGGGAGTGGATTGCCAGGTCCTGCTCCCATTTTTGCAGTGCTGGGAATTGAACTTGGGACCTCAGAGACTGCAGAGCAGCGCTCTACCAGCTGAGCTAAATCCCAGCCCTACTGGATGTGTTAGGGTTTGGATTTTTTTTTTCTGTACTTGGGAGTTGAACCAAAGATTTTACACATACTTTGTAGATGCTCTGGCACTTGGCTTAACCCACAGACCATTTTTAATTTATATTTCAATCTTAACACAGGGTCTCACGACGTTATGCAGGCTGCCTCCAGCTTAAAACTTGCGACTCTCCTGCCTTAGCCCCCAGAGACACTGTGACTTTGGCCAGTACCACCACACCCAGCAGGGGTTGAGTCTTTCACATTCCCCAAAGCCTGTGTACTAAAGGCTTGGTTACTAGATGTGGTGCTGTTAGGGATTGGGGAATCTTTAGGAGGTGGGACACAGTTGAAGGGCACATGGGGGCCGCACCAGGACCTCTGTATTTTTTCACCCCAGAGTCATCCCTGGATCATGCCCTTTGAGGGGATGTAGGGGCCCCAGGCCCTGCTTTCCCTCCCTCTCTCGCCCTCTCTTGCTCTCTCTCTCTCTCTCTCTCTCTCTCTCTCTCTGCTTCCTAGCTGTCTGAGGTGAGCAGCTTTTCTCTACCACGTGGTCCCCGACATGAAGGTCTGCCTTGTAACAGGGCCCTAAATGATGGACTGGAGCCTCTGAAAAGTGAGACAACAGCCCCTTCCTCCTCCTAAATTGATTCCCTTAGGTATCCCGTCACAGTGATACAAAGCTGACTGACACATGATATTTGCCTCTCACTGTCAAAACTGAGAGAAATATAGCAGATATTCAAGAAACTATTAGTTTAGGCTGGTCATATTCAGCCACGTTTTGCATTCAGTTTTTCCATATGGTCACTTGGCCTGGAAAAAATATTTAGTGTAAGGAGTAAGGGTGCTGGGATTTCGCTCAGTTGGTAGAACACTGCTCTGCAGTTTCTGAGGTCACGAGTTTGATTCCCAGCACCGCAAAATGGGAGAAGGACATGGCAATCCACTGCTGAGGCAATCCCAAAATAGTTAGCCACTAAAAACCCTATGAGGGTCACTATGAGTCGGACTCAACTCAACGGCACCTAACAACAACAACAACAACGAGTGAGGACGCACGTTTCTCAATATCAGCCTGCTGAACACACCGGGAAGCAAAGTCCTGATGAGGGGTGTGATGTCCTGGTGACCTTGGCTCCAGCCCTGAGAAGGAACTCATCCATAATCTTTGACAGCACCTGAGCCCAGCCTTCCATTTCATGCTCCGTCGGGAGCCAGGGAGCAGCTCCTCCATTCAGGTGACATTGGCCTCCATGGAATGTCAAGTCATCAGAGATCTTGCTGACAGAGTGTCATCAGCAGCTTCCTTTGAGAACATCCCTGATGCCAGAGTAGACCAAGGACGACCAGGGAAGGGTAGTGGGGAGGGGGACGAAGAGAGGTTGGCTAGCAGGTGCAAAGATACAGCTAGGAGGATTAACGCCTAATGTTCTGTTGCCCAGAAGAGTCACTGAGGTGAACAATAGCTTATTATATTATTATTATGCATATATATTATTATGAAGTTTGCCTCTTACTCTCAAAACCGAGAGAAATATAGCAGATATTCAAGAAACTATTCATTTAGACTGGTCATATTCAGCCACGTCTCACATTCAGTTTTTTCATATGGTTCCTTGGTCTGGAAGAAATATTTAGTGTAAGAAGTGAGGGGGCTGGGATTTAGCTCAGTTGGTAGAGTGCTGGTTTACAACCAGCTGCAAGAGAGGATGCTGGATGTTCCCAACGTTTGAGGTGATGGATGTGCCAATTACCCTGGTCTGATCACTGCCCCTTAGGTGCCTGTATTGAAATATCACACTATGCCCCGTAAATATGTGTACTTATTGTATGGCAATTAAAATGAACTTTACCACGGGACTCCTAAACATGGCAGTGTGAACAAAGAGATCCAGGAGACCTTGACTAAATTCTCCTTTCTCCATCTGCCCATCGCTGTGCTGGGCCCTCTGTCAAAGCCCTTACCAAAACCCACCCTAAGTTATAGATTGCTGCTTCTGTGCCTGTCTCTCTAACCTTCATTTAGATGGAAAAAGAGAGAAACTATGTTGATCGCAACTTATTGTCTCTCAGAAAAGCCAGCCCTGAGCCACGGGCCTCCTTCAGGATGGGTCCCCCCACAGCACCGGGGGTGCTGTGGGCATCCTCAGGGCTCCTTCAGTGTCCTGCCACAGAATCCAATGCCATGCGGACGCTCAACATCAGTGCCGACATCAAAGCCCTGACGCTCCCAGGAGGTGGACATCACCTGAACAGACGAGCTGCTCACTGGCTGTGTCCTGGGTGGGCCCAGGGCGACCTGTCCAGGTGCCATGTCGCTCTCCCAGCCTCCTCCTCTGCGGAGGAAGGAGCGCACTCGCCTGACCCCACACCCACCTGACTCCACCCATCCTGCCGCATGGCTGGCGCATCTCTGGAGTTTTCTGGATGGAATGTCACCATTGTGCTACAACTTGGGGAGCATGGGACCCCTGTCTTCCTTCCTGCAGATCGCAAGGTTCAGGTCCTGAGCCGGAAAAGCTGGGACTCCTTTGGGAAGCCTGGGTTTGAACAGGACCGGGTGCATCCCAGCAACTGGACCTGCACAGTGGAGGGAGCTCGCACACAGGTCCCACCTGGGCCTGCAGCTGTGCCTAGACTCTGACAGGAAGCAGAAGGAGCAGGCACATCCTGTGAGTTCCAGGCCACATCCCCCAAGCCCATGCCCCTGTATGGCAGGCCGGGCCCTCACCCCGTCCTGAAGGAGCAGGGCAGGAAGGAGCTCCCCTGGGCAAGGGCAGGAAGGAATCCTCTGGCATTTCCCCTCTCCTAATTTGCATAAGGGGCACTAGGAGTGCTTTGCTCCTGTCAGGCCATTCCTCCCGTCAGGTGAGAGGCTTACTTCGTAATCGCTGCAATTACTAAAATTGCAGCCGGTGTCAAATTCCACAGGAATCAGGTGCCAGTGCCTTATATAAGGTGAGGTGCTCAACACCTTCTTCAGGCTCCACTTCAGAAATCCACCAGCTGGAAGCCATGAGGACCTACTATCTCCTCTTCACGTTCCTCTTCATGCTCTTGCTGCCTCTGCAAGGTAAGATGGCAGGGGAATAGCATGGTTTGCAAGTGGAAATAGGATAGAGCACCTCTCTCCCCTCTCTCTCTTCTCTTTTCTTTCTCTCTTCCCTCCTCTCTCTCTCTCTCTCTCTCTCTCTGTCTCTTCCCTCTCTTCTCTCTCCTAACTTCTTTCTCCTTCTTTCCTTTTCTCTCTAATCTCTCTCTCCCTCCTTTTTCTTCCCCCTTCTGTCTCACCCCCATCTTTCCTCCACCTTTCCCCTCTCTCCTCTCTTTTTTCTTTCTTTCTTCTAAACAGATTGCCAGTCTGAAGCTTATGAATCTCTTCTCTCTATTCCTCCTCATGCTAAGCCTACTAACACCACAGGAGAAGCCTTGGTGAAAAATAAAATTGCTCTTACTCAGAGAGAGAAGCACAGAATGTCATTTTAGAAGTCATTATATTTAAATAGTGGGTACCCTAGAGTAGGGGTCAGCCCTGAGCCCCAGCCCACAGATTGGTGCATCCTTGGCCTGTGAGGAACCAGATGGCAGAGCAGGAGATGGGGTGTGGGTAAGAGAAACTTCATCTGTATTTATAGCCGCTCCCAATTGGCTCATATCCTGAACCCTCCCTACCCCATCAGCAGAAATACTGTCTTCCACGAAGCCAATCCCAGCTGCCAAAAAGGCTGGGACCATTGTCCAAGAGCATCCTAGAGAACAACCAGCCCAGCCCACACTCAGGGACCTTCCCATTCCCTAGCTGTTTCAGATGGAAGCTCGACAGGGCCACCTGAGGTTTGTAGTGCAGGGCAGCCACTGAGGGCAGGTCTTCGGACTGTGTGCCTATGCTTGATTTAACCTTGATATTATGGAAGTATAATAAAAGGAATGAACGAATGAAGAGAGGAGTGGGAGGGACAGATAGAGACGGGGAGAAGGAAAATGTGAGACACAGACCCGAGGTAATGGGTGAGACAGAAATGGCATTGAAAAGGCCTTGTTTTATTAGTTTTTTTTTTTATGGGTTCTGGGTTACAGAGAAACAAGAAGATTCTGAGAGATAGCAAGGACCTTACTATGTTTTAACACTTAGAGCAAGGCTAGGAAAGAAGGAAGGAAGGAAAGGAGGGAGAGAGGGAGGAGGAAGGAGAGAAGGGAAGGAAGGGTGTGATCAAGACCAGATTTTAGACATTAGAACAATGTTACGGAGGTTTTCTTTTGCTGTTAATTTTCATTTTCAGTTATGGGTTACTGAGGCATCAAGTTCTCATTAAACAATTCCTATACTTGAGCTACATCTTCTTCTCCCCCCTCAGTTGAAATACTTAACAAAGTGAATGACTTAGAAAACAAAAGGTTAAACATGGGCACTCTGGCTAGCTCTGAGGCTGAAACAATTGACTTGTGAAAATACAGGTGTGGTCACGCGGAGGCCACGTCCTTCTTGTGTGGCTGGATTCCCACAGAATCTCCATGGAGCTCCTGTCTGACCTGTCTGAAGGTCCACTCGGTCACTCAGACAGGGATCGGAGCCTTCAGCATGCCAGCGCGGGGAAAATCAGTGTGCTTCAAATGGCAGCAGTGGCCGGGCTTGGTCAAGAGTTAAATCCAAATAGCCATGGAGTCATGCCACGTTATCCTAGGACAGCCCTATCCTGGGACCGACACCTGCTGGGATTTACTCCAGGTGACAGGTGCCGTGTATTTCTGTGGTGTTTTGGTTCTGACATTCAATTGTCTTTTCTTTTTCTTTTAGCTTCTACTCAGGTTATTCGAGACCCCATCAGTTGCTTCAAGAACAAAGGCATTTGCTGGTTCTCGTGCCCTGGAAGGATGCGGCAGATCGGCACTTGTGGCCTCCCCAGAAGCAAGTGCTGCAGGAGGCCGTAAGGAGGCCACGACCCACTGCGATGAGTGTGGAGGCAGAAAGCGCTCCCCAGCAAAGACAGACACAGCTGAAACCAAATTAAACTGCTTTGCTCAAACACAAAGAATCTGGCTGTCTAGTAGTTGCGGTGTTGCGGTTTGGGTCACACAGACTGACTTCGGAACCCTGGAGGGCAGGTTTGAGGAAGACAATCAGGGTTACCATGGGGGTCTCCTACGTTTGTGGGCACCTGTCTCCTCTGAGCCCATCGCCTTCCCCCCACCCCTTACTCTGGTGCTTTCCCAGTGCTGTGCTCTTCTTGCCCTTCCCCGCTTGACCTTTGTTGTTGTTGTTAGGTGCCATCGAGTTGTGTCCAACTCATAGCGACCCTCATAGGGTTTTCCATGGCTGATTGTTTTTGGGATTGCCTCGGGAGTGGATTGCCACATCCTTCTCCCATTTTTGTGGTGCTGGGAATTGAACTCAGGACCTCAAAAACTGCAGAGCGGCACTCTACCAACTGAGCTAAATCCCAGCCTGCTTGACCTTACCTCCCCTGAAAACCCTGCCTCACTCATCCACTCCCAGTCCCAACACTGCTTCCTCTCGAAGCCAAAGAATCCAGCGGCTCCAGCCTCGGTTCCTCCCAGGCACTCTGCCCTTCAGGTTCTGCCTCTTACTCAGTTCTGCCTTGGTCACGTGTGGGTATGATCCAAATTCTCTTTGACTATAAGATCTCTGCTGTTGTTAGGTGCTATCAAGTCAGTGCCAAGAGAAACATTTCTTGACACTGTGCCATGCACAGGAACTTTTTTATGTTTGGGTCCATTGTTGCAGACACTATATTTTTTTTTCCATTTTTTGTCATGCCCCCTCAGCAAAAGGAAGTCCCAGGGCTTTACTCCATTCTCATAATAAGGTCGACTCTATTTTGGGGAGGCAACTCTTCCCAGGTGTCTTTTGAGTGCCTTCCAGCCTGGGAGCTCATTTTCCTGCACTGTAATTGCCAGTGCTTCTCTGCTATTTGTGGGGTTTTGAACGGCTAATTGTTTCGGGAGCAGGCTGCCAGGTCTTTTTCCCTAGCGTATCAGAATCTGGAAGCTCACCTGAAACCTGTCCACAACGGGTGGCCTGGCTTGTATCTGAGATACCACTGGCATAGCTTTCAGCATCATAACAACACATAAGCCCCCATTGCACAACAAGATGACAGACATGAGTGTGGAGTTTGTCTTATTCTTTTATGTACTGGTCATTGAGGGTATAGATTGCTCCAGAAATTATTAAAAAATGAATGGCAAAGTTGAGAGTGGCAAATTGTTTCCTTACGTGTGAGCATAATACTCAACAGCACCTAACAACAACAACAAGCATAATATGATACCAGCAGATGATGTGGGAAAACAAGTCCTCATTGAGGTTGTGAAGAACTGCGAACAGCAGAACATGGCATGCAGGAAGAAGAGAGCAAAGAGGGAAAACAAAGAGAGCAGAGACAATAAGGGGAAGAAAGCCAGACGCTGACCTCTCCCTGATCTTGCCTAGGGGGTTTCACAGGTAAATCTACAAGCTCTGCTGGTGGATCTTGTACATGCAAAACTCCATTTCTCTACATTAACTCTTCACGTAGCGTGCCTAGAATTCACTTCCAGGTAAATGCAATTGAGTTCCCAAATGATACCTTCAAACATTGTCGCTTTCCATCTTCTGTCGCCTGTCTTCCTGGGAGAGGAATTGCATGTATGTGTAGATGGCCTTTTAAGCATGTCTTCACGTGTATTTCATCCTATCTTCTGTATTTGCCATTATTTTATCTCTCTGTACTTCAATGTGGAAATTTCACATTGATCTGTATTCTGATTCTTCCACTACAGTCAATCAGCTGTTAATCTCATCTACTGTGATATTCATTTCAAATGTTAATTTTTAAGTTTTAGAATTATCATTTGAGGTTTTCAAATTCCACAGGAAAATCTATATAGAAATGGACATTGTCAGCCTGGCAAGGTGGTGCACATCTGTAATCCTAGCGAGTCTGAGGCCAGAGGCAGCCTGAGCAATTTAGCAAGACATTGTCTCAAAAGTAAAAAGTAAAGGGGAGCAGCTTGACATCCTCAAAGTTAGTTTTTAAAAGCAAGTTTATGTTTCTTTGTTTGTTTGTTGTGCCAGGTGCCATGGCTCATGCCTGGAATCTCTGCACTTTGGGAGGTAGAGGCAGGAGGATCACTTGTTTGAGACCAGAGGCAGCCTGGGTAATTTAGTGACACTCAGTAAAAAAATAATAAAGGGTGTGCTGGAGTTGCAGCTCAGTGGTAGAACACTTGCCTGACATGTGCAAGCCCCTGGATTCAATCCCCTGATAAAAAATAAAAGCAAAAAAAAACAACAACAACAAGAACAACAAAAAACAAAGAAAAAAAATGGGTATTGTCAGCTATTCCCCAGCTCCCTGAGCCCTTTTGGGATTAAAGACTTTTCACCCTGAAACTCGTCCCTGAATAGGATGGAGGAGAAGTTACTCTAAAGAAGATAACTTCAAGTGAAGCCCTTGATCAGAGGAAGATCGTGACAAACCACTAATAAAATAATAAAACCATCCAATTAAAGGGCAATTTTGGGAGTAGTGACGTAAGAGAACCTTTAAAAAGAGGCCTGTGGTATAACCATAATATAGTTTTCTCATATTTTTCTCACAGATGAATAACTTAAAGCAAATATGTATTTGTTTTATTAATATAAAATCAGTAGGTTCTAGAGATTTAGCAAATAAAAAGACAATGGTCAGTTAAATGTGAACTTCAGATAAACAGCCACTAAAGCTTTTTGATAGAATACCTCTCATATAATATTTGGGCCATATGTATACTCATAATAAAAAGCTGCTCATGATTTATCTGAAACTCACATTTAACTAGGCTTCCTATATTTATAGACAAGCTATAAATCCCTGAGTTTTTTAAAGGTTCCCTTACGTCACTACTTTAAAGACAGTCTTTTGGGGCAAAGTATTTACGTACCATACCACTGAGGTTTATTTTACTAGGCATCACGGGGAGAGAAATGACCTCCTGAAGATGTTCCTGTCCTGATTCCAGGATCCGTGACTATGTCACCTTGTGTGACAAGTGTGAATTAAGGTAGCAAATGGAACTGAGTTTTGATTTGTTTTTGGTGCTGGGGATCAAACCTAGGGACATGTTACGGTTGCCTTCAAAGGAGAGATCTTTCTGGAATCCTCTGTGGGGGGCCCAGTGTCATCACAGGATCCTGAAAGGCAGAAAAGAGAGGAGGAGGCAGCCGGTGTCATGAAGGAATGTGAGGAAGACTCCCAGATGGAAGATGGAGTAAGTCACAAACCAAGGGATGCAGGCACCCCTCAAGCTTGGAAAGGCAAAAAGCAGAAGAGCAACCACCAAAAACAAACAGCAAATGAGTGAGACCAGATTGTCTCTCAGAACCTCCAGAAAGGAACACAGTCCTTCCAACACCTCAATTTTGGGTTTTTCATCCAGCAATTGCAACATGATAAATTTTATTTATTTTTCATAAAAATGCCATGTCTCATGCACCAATTTTCCCTCCACTGGGGGGTGCCCAAAGCTTAGTATTACATGAAGAACCCCTGGATTTCATTTGTAGTTTGAAATTTATTATGAACAGTTTCAGTCTTGGGTAGAGGTGGAGGGCGTGCTTTCTCTTGGGCCCGTGATTTCATATCTCCAGGGGATCTTTCTTCCAAATAGCATTTCTTCAGAAAAACAATTCAAGAATAAATCTGTACTATTGGAATTATTTATGGCTCAGTATTTAATTATTTATTAGTCCATCACATACCCCCACAAAGGGCTACCCTAAGAACAACTCAGCAGTCAGTTAGATATTTCATCTCTGTGACCAGAGTGACTGGCAGAACAACTTATGGGATGCAAGGTTTATTTGGGCCCCAGCCGAGAGGATCTCAGTCCATGATGGCAGGGAGATGTGGCTGAGCAGTGGTGGGAGGGCCTGAGGCGGATGAGCTTCTTCATATCATGGTGGACAGGAAGCAGAGAAAGCTTGGCTGGAACCATGGGCTGCGTAATGTTCCAAGGTCCATTCCCAGTGACCCACTTCCAGCAGCCAGACCTCACCTCCTAAAGTTTGATAGCAAAACAGTGCCACCAGCTGGAGGCCAAATATTCAAACACAGGACCTGTGGGGGGCATTTTAGATTCACATGGTAACAGAAGCCTCAGGAAATATTGAGCTGTCTTCAACGCCTTTAAATATCACCTGGATTCTGGACATGAATGATCCTAACCCATGAAGAATCTGAGGTCATAAGTTACATTCCTAGAATCCTTATTTGCATAAAAAAGTACCAGAGGCTCTAAAAAGGTGGCAATGCATTGTTCCTTTATCTTGACCCTTTCTTTCTTTGAAGATGATGTGAGATACTATCCTAATTCATAATCTAATTCACAATACATTTCACAAACCTATTTCACAGTAGCATCTAGTTAATATTGAATTGAAAATGTTTTTCACATGAATCTTAGTACTACATGAAAATCTAAGTGCATGGGACCATTTACCTATTGAAGGTAACCCACATTTCTTCCTTTCCCTCAAGACCAAACATTAGCCTCGTCTCTCCAGTTCAAATCCTAATAGTGCACATGGAAATTCTTGATCTGATCAAGTCCTGACTCATACCCAGGTTATACTGAATTGAGTACTATTCTCTCTCTTGTCTCTTGGAAGGGTGACAGGAAATAGCATAAATTACCACAATGGAAACAAACCAAATCCAGGTTACGTGTCCTAAAGATTGCTACACTCCATCCATATTCACTTCCAAAAGGATTCATCTGTGGGCAAGCTTCCAGCATCCCAAATAAAAGAAAGAAAGAAAGTTCTATGGCAGGTTCAGTGACATGCTACATGCCCCAGAAGGAAAGATGCCATGTTGTCATCATTATAGAATAGAATCACAAATATCACTTCTGCCAATAACCATGTTCTTTTAATATGTATAAACTGAAAAAGAACTCATCTTGTTCTTCATCCTGGGTTAGCCTCTGAATTTATTTATTTATGGCTGTATCACCTATAAGGATCTTTTATTCACATTGCCATTTTTATTCTTGTTGCCTACTCCAGGTTAGATGGATCTGAGAATTAAGAGAATTGAAATAATTTAAGTACATGACATACTTTATAACTCATTTGTTCTCTAGACTAAGTAGATTATTTGAAGAACTCATTAAAACCAAGCACCCTCTCCTTAACATTGAATGTTCATAAAAATCTTAAAGTAGGTTTCCTTTCTCTTGTCCCAACTTAATGGACTACATAACTTGTGATTATCCCACTGCTTTGTTATTGCAAGGTTTGGTACCCATGCTCAAAACATAAGCTAAGCACCTCTTTCAATGGAAGTAAAATTAATTGTATTTCAAGAATAGAATATCAGGGTGTCCTCATATAAGTATACTCTTTTATAATTAAATAGTGGAGTTTTGGCCACCTAGAGAAACTCCTAATGTGATTAGGGCACATCATATTACATTTTGTAAACCTTCACCCGCAGGCCCCGTGGGGTCTGGCCATGGAAATCAACCTCATGCACCGTTCTCCACCACACACTTCCACTTGCAGGGGGCTATTGAATCACAGACCTGGCTGATTTCCCCTCCTTTATCTTCTCCTGGCACTCACAGTAATGGAAGCAAGGAGTGCATGGAACTGAAATAAAGATGAAGAATGGTAATAAAGGTAAAATGAAGAAAGAAAGGAAGGAAAGAAAATTGGGAAGAGAAGGGAAGGAAAAGGGTAGAGGGAAGACTGGAGAAAGAAGAAACAGAAAAAAAGAAAAGAAATATTGTAAAATCTTGTTTTAATGACTTTATTACATTCCCTTGATTGCGCTTGGATGATTAAATGTTATAAAACAATTGCTACATTTTGGAGACTACTTTCTGGTCACTGAAGCGCAAATGCTCAATTTCCCAGGTGATTTTGGGAAAAGCAAAACACAAATGGAGTCATGTTTTGGTTGGCTCCTGGGTTTGTGAATCAGGGGTTCCAGGCCTGTGCTTATACCTTAGGGACTCTGTGGCCTCCTTTGTTTTCTAAGGGTGGGGACCTATTTGCATAAAGCTCCAGAGAGCTGCTACTTGAAACCATCTGGTGACTCTCGTCACTGCCACAAGTCAGAATGTTTGACAACCCTCTCCTTCAAGAACACATATTGCTAAAGACCAGTTGTGCCAGTCCTTTTGCCAGAAAATTAAGTACAGGAAGTCACAATCGCATGTCAAAGCCTTGTGAACTGGGAGAGGCCCTTCTCCCAAGCATTTACAAGGAGATTTTTGATCCTCTTTCTACACTGTCGCTTTTTTGGTTTCTCTTGGAGAGCACTGTTCGCTTTGCCCTGCCTTGGGAACAGAGGCTATGGGAACAATGCAGGGCTAGCTGGGAAGGTTGAAGGCTGTTTGCTGCCCACACAAAGATGGTGCGGGTGATGAAAACAGGAACAGCTGAGACCGCGGTGGAGAAAGAAACTTCTCCCTTAGGACCTCCTTACAAAATGTAACTCAGTTACATCACTTTGCTCCAGTTCAGAGATCCTGGCCTCTGGTAGTGCTGGCTGCTGTGTGGTTTCATGCCGGGCAGTCAGAGATCCCTAATGATGGCCCATTTACCTCCCAACAAAATACCTGCCATATTGGCATTCAGAGCCTACAGAGCGCCCAGCGCAGTATGTGGGTTTACTGTGATCTATTCATCTCTGAAGATCTTAAGCTCAGCAAATTGGATCCCCATCTTCTTACATGCCCCTTACTCTGCCATCTCCGCTGCATTTGCTGTTGCTGCTCCAGCTGCCTGGCACCTCAGCGTAGGGGACACCCCTGCAGAACGAGCACAACCTTGAGATGAACGCCCTCCACAAGTCCTCCATGTCATGACTCCCACGTGGGAGGCGTTTCCCCCACACAGATGGCTGGTTTGGTACATGTGTCATGAAATTGTTGAGGCATCAGGAAGATCTGCCCATGCTCTGGTCCATGGCCAGCCTTCTACTTGGCTCCTGGAGCCTCTCATCCTGCTAATGCATGAATAGGGCACCAGGGATTTTCTCTCTCACGTCTGCTCCACTGAGTCTATCAAAACTCAGATGAGCCCCTCTTTGCCTCTCCTTCACTTCAGCTACAGCCGCCTGCCTTTGCTCAGTTGTTCAGTGAAACTGTGACAGGGGAGCTACCCAGCCCTTCCCCTCTTGTCCTTTCCCTCCATGCTGCTCAGGTCTGGCTCATGGTACTCACGGTGCAGCCTGCATGTCCTCCCTCGGCCCTCTCTGCCCATTGTCTGCATGACCCCAATTGTGTCATAATAGGCATCTGAGAGCAGGCAGAGGGCCAGGCAGCCCCAGAGGACAGCCTGTGGAGGGAAGGGGATGATTGCAAGGTAACTTTTAGGAGAGACACCCTGTGGAGGAGCGGGAGGCGGGTGAGAGGATTGCTTTCCATGTACCACGACAGGGGACAGGAGGTGGCAAAGGCTCTCTGAGTGGGCTGCTCCTTTATCATCACCCCTGGCAGTGGGGGCAGCATTTGCTATCGTCTGAATGTCTGTGTGCCCCCAAATTTATACGTTGAAATGCAACCCCCAGAGCAATGGCATTGAGAAACGGGGCTTTGGGGAGTGAGTGGGCTATGAGGGAAGCCTCGTAAAGAGGCTTCTTGTTCCTTCTACCATGTTGAGGTAGAAGCCGCCATCTATGAACAGAGGCCATCGTCACACACTGAATCGGCTGGTGGGTGACTTGATACTGGACTTTCCAGCTTTCAGAACTGCGTGCAATAGATGTCTATTGTTTATAAATTACACAGGCTAAGATATTTTGCTATAGCACCCTGAATGGACCAAGACTTTATTATCATTATTGTTATTACTACTATGGTTATCATCATGTTTGTTATTATATAAGTTTTGTTGCTGAGGCCAGGGAAGTAATGCCCTGACAGTTCCTATGTTGAGCTGAGTGGGACTTAGACACTTCACTACAGTCACCTCCCCTCTGTTAGGTCAGGATTGCTATGCTATCATAGATCTCTACTTAGTGAAAAATTGAAGTCCTGGTTGAAAAGTTCAAGGGTATAGACATTTAATCCATTGCTTCCGGACCAAGTGAAAGCGTCAGAAACACACCTGGTTCTTGTACACCCAGCACAGAGTTGGTCTACGGGAACAGGTGAAGGTTCTGTGGGTCAGTGAAGGCTAGGTCGATGGCAGGCTTGGCAGGGGCCAGGTGAGAAGGTGTGCGTGCTCAGAGGAGGAGCAGGTTAGGGGGTCCTCATCAGACCCCTCAAAACCTAGTACATGTCACCCAGGCCAAAGCATTAGTCATTCATTAATACTCTGCCATTGATTTTTTTATTTTTATTTTTTTATTTTGTGGTACTGGGAGGTTGAACCTGGGGCCTCGCGCTTGCCTGCTTTCCATTGCTGTAGCACTGAACTGCACCTTCAGCCCATTTTTTTTTTAACTTTTTATTTTGAAACAAGGCCTTGCTAAGTTATGCAGACTGCCTCTGGTCTCGAACTTGGGATCCTCCTGCCTCTACCTCTGAGTCACTGGGATTACAGGCGTCAGCCACAGCGCCCAGCTTCCAACCTTGTACTAAAAATGATTCGTTGTTGTCCTAGTGGGATGAGGGTTTTTGAATTGTTGACAAGTCACTTTTTATGTCCAAGAATAGGTAAACAAAAAAGCCCTCACCCTATCCAGGCCTCCTCTGATATTAGTATTTATCCGTGACCCTACTGTCAGTGTTAAGATGGATTTATGAATGGTGAGCAATTAAAAATGAAAGTGTATTTAACTTTAGTATACAATCAAAGAGGCATTTTAAACTGCAGATGTGACTTCTAAGTAAAAGCAGGTATTGCTATGTGGGCACAGAGGCTCACACCTGGAATCCCAGCACCTCTGGAAGATGGCAGGCTTGAGGCCAGAGGCAGTCTGTATAACTTAGTGAGACCCTGCCTCAAGTTAAAGAATAAAAAAGGGGCTGGGGTTGCCACTCAGGGGTAGAGTGATTGCAAAGAGGCCCTGGATTTAGCTCCCTAGTACTTAAAAAACTTAAAAAAGATACTGCTAATGTTCTCTAACCTTATCTTCCCATAGTCTTTGGGCTGAGAGAGGAAAGTGGGTGAAGGTTGAGTTGGAAAGAAAAGGCATCACCATCAGTAATCATCTTGTTCTAGAAAATCCTTGTGGTTGGTCGATGTGATGTTGGCCATTTCCAGGGTGCTGATAGGAGAGCAGACTCTGGCCACCTGCACAACAGAAATGTGCTTACGAATGGAGAGGTTTCCTTAGGGACGGTCTCAGTTTAGGCCACCTGTTCCACAGTAACATGTTGTTAGGTGCCATCGGCTTGAATTCCATGGTCTTGAAATGCTACAACTTATCTTCATTTAACTTTAAATTTCAGCATTTTTCTGAATGGCACCTAACATTTGTTATTGTTAGGTGCCATCGAATCAGGTCTGACTTACAGCGACCCTTTGTGCAGCAGAACAAAACATTCCCTGACTCTGTGCCAGGCACACAATCTCTTCTATGTTTAAGTCCATTGTTGCAGTCACTGTGTCAATCCATCTAGTAAAAAGTCTTCCTTTTCTTCAAAGACCCACTGCTCTACCAAACATGATGTCCTTCTCTAGGGATTGGTCCCTCCTTTCAACATTTCCAAAATATGTAAGATGCAATCTAGCCATCCTTGCTTTCAAGAAGCACTCTGGTTGCACTTCTTCTAGGATGGATCTGTTTGTTCTTTTGGGAGTCCATGGTATATTCAAAACTACTGGTAATAAATCCTTACATTATAGACCATATTCTTCTTTGTATGGTAAGTCACCTGGTGACCTTGCTTAAGAAGCACTGGCCTTTAGCCACTCGACCCACGCTGCCACATCCTTTCCCCTTTTGATAGGAAGGTAACTTAGATAACCTTCAGTGCATGGCCCCTACTCATGCTCTAACTTTAATGCTCTCTAGTTCACAAGTCCACGTGCATGCGTGTACACACCTCTCCAGTTTATCTTCCTCCAGCTATGTTCTCTCATTCTGCAATTATTATTTGTTGAGGAAGAAAATTATGAAATAAGCAGAAGTTTTGACAATGAATAGACAAGTTTCAAATCCACACTTAAAGAAAGTCACTATCTCACATGAAAGTTGTGTCAACTAAGATACTACCTTAGAGATTCTGGTGCATTATAGGTTTTTAAGAAAATTCTCTTTTACTGGAGAGATAATTAGAAAAGGTTCAGTATTCTCTTATTAAATTGTGGAAACCTATTAAGTTATGATAATACTAAACAAGTGAAATTTAATGGGCAATTGTGTGTGTCTAGAATTCTAGTTCTTTTATTCCTTCCTTCCTTCCTTCCTCCCTTCCTTCCTTCCTTCCTCTCTCTCTTTCTCTTTCTTTCCTCCCTCCCTCTCTCCCTCCTTTCCTTTCTTTCATTCTTCTTTTCTTTTCTTTTCTTCTTTCCAGCACTGGAAGTTGAACCCAGGGCCTCACACATCCTTTGCAAGCACCCTAGTATTGAGCTGTACTCCCAGCCCATTTTTTACGTTTTTATTTTGAGACTAGGTCTAAGCTACTCAGGCTGCCTCTGGCCTCGAACTCATGATTCTCTTGCCTCCGTCTTCTAACTCGCTGGGATTACAGGCATGAGCCATTGGCACCTGGTAAGTAAGTCTAAGTTCTTTTCTAAGACCACCTTTCTCCCATACCCAAAATTGTCAAAGTTTCTCTATTATTCTTTAATTCCATGATCTTGAAATGCTATAACTTATCTTCATTTAGCTTTGAATTTCAGTATTTTTCTGAGATTTTCTGGTCTTGGATGAAGAAAACTAACACTTGTGATTCCAGGGACCCAGAAGTTGCCTGAAAAGCCCTTCTCACAGTTTTAGTTGCAACTCCTAGCAGTGATCTTAGATAAAGCAAAACCCTCTGCATGAAGAGGTTTTGGTCAGTCATTGACTCAACTAAATCTCTTTTTCTGAGACTGAGAGTGGGAAGTTGGCAATATCATCATCACCAACAAACAGAGGAGCAAATGGAGCTTTCAAAAGTTAAGTTATTTTTACAGATCACTCAACAAATGAGTGGCAATGAACAGAGAAAGAACCGGACCTTCAAAAGGTTAAGTTATTTGCACAAGACCACTCAAATTGTGAGTGGCAAAGCTTTTGAACCCAGGCTTCTCTGACTCCACAGCTCTTTCAACTATTAGGTAACATCAGTTTGGTGTCTCTCCCCCTAGAGACCACAGCCTACTTCTGAGTTAGAGTGGTTGTTTGATGTCTACATCTCAAGCACAATCTACCTTTGAGTCCTCAACAGTAGTACTGATTATTAATGTTGAAGTGGGTCCCCAAATAAACCACCCCCATTTTACCTCTAAATAGCCTTTGTGGCCTTTTAGTTCTCTGTTTTCCACAAATCGCCTTTGTTCCTTGATGCATTTTGTTCCTTGATTTTTAGCTAATGATTGCTTATCCTGCTACCATTGATATTTGTCTCAATCATTGTTTCTTATAAGTGACCTTGTAAATTCCTCTTTTCTCGTGTAAGTTACAGGACTTTTTCAACTTGGCAAACTGCTTGCCTCATGTGGAAAACCCACTCCATTGTTCTTACAAGTCCCAAGGTCTCTGAGTTACTCATAGGACAGCCTGTGTATAAATTGCCTGCAAGAAGGTACACTCTCCTCCCTCTCTTCCTGGCTACAGGGTTCCAGCTACTTTCTTGCTTGTATAGCCTGTTTTGTCCATTTTCATGCTGGTTTACTTCTGCAAGCCCACCTTCCTAGGGGGCACTATAAAAAGCAGAGCTCCCTTTGGCAGGGCTCAGCCTTGGGAGAAGACTTCTCTGCACCATACCTGCATAACAAATCCTCCTGACTTTCCTTTGGTCTCTCTGGTCTCATGTATTTCCCACAATAGGGTGGCCCCTGGAGACAAGTAAGGGGGTCTGGATCCCTGAGTTTCCTCTCTCCCTTTCTTGCTTGTTTCTTCCATGTCTTGGTCTCTTTAAGATCCTATATTGAAATACCATAAACTAAGCAGCTTATGTTGTTTTTGTTAGGTGCCGTTGAGTCGGTATCCAACTCATAGCGACCCTCATAGGGTTTTCAATGGCTGACTGTTTCGGGATTGCCTTCGGAGTGGATTGCCAGGTGCTTCTCCCATTTTTGTGGTGCTGGGAATTGAACTCGGGACCTCAGAGACTGCAGCGCAGCACTCTACCAACTGAGCTAAATCCCAGCCCAAGCAGCTTATAAACAATAGAAACTAATTTCTCATAGTCCTGGAGGTTGAGACGTCTAAGATCAAGGCGTGGGCAGATCTAGTGTGTGGTGAGGGTCCACTTTCTGGTGCATAGATAGTGCCTTCACACTGTATCCTCACAGGGCAGAAGGAACGTGGCCTGTTTGATCAGGATGCTGCTTCCACTCATGAAGCCCTGACTCCATCACCCAATCGCTTCTCATAGACTCTGGTCCTAAGGTCATTACTTTGGGATTAGCATTTCAGCCAAAGAACATGGAGGGGACTCAAGCATTTAGACCATGACACTTCCTTACTCTTTTCTTCCCTCCTCCCTCTGTCCATCCAGTCATTCAGCCATGTATTGATTCCTTAGTACAAGTAACTCATGTTCTAAGACAAATACTTTAGCACTTTCTCTACATGAGACACTATCCAAGGTGTAGAGACTGTGAGTTAATAAAATATTCATTACTTTAGAAACTCACAGTATAGTGAAGGAGAGGGACATGATATTTAAAAAGCAAGAAAATAGAAGGGAGGAGAGAGGAGAGGAAGAGGAGTGTCAGTGTTTTCTTTGTATATATTGTGCTGTTTAATTCTTACCTCAAGAGTATATTGATGCAATACCTGTGTTAAGCGATTCTCAGGCCCCCATGTCTTACCACTTGTGGTCTATGCAAGAGCTTTCCACGGTAAGAGCTTGTCTAAGTATAGTCCCTCTTTTAACTGGGTAACAAAGAAAATTTTGGAGCGTGAATAAAGACAGAAAGTAATTTCCATTTACAAAATCCTTTCTCCTTTTTTAGCTTCTGAAAAGGAATTTCCCCCCTTGTATTTCTAAAGAGAAAGCTGACAGGTGCAGGGTCATGTAATAAAGGTCTAAATGATTTCTCAAATCATTGATTTGTAATGATGTCTTCTGAACATAACTCTGAGTCATAAGCAGAAATGCAAATCCATTAGAAAGTTCTGACTTATTAGAAAGCCCTTCTTGTTTTTGACAGGAAGAAACTCAGATCTGTAATCATGTGTCTATATTTGAAACATTCTCAAGTTACACCCACGCCCTAGTGTGAATGTAGTATAAGCTATTCCTCAATATGTGAATTTTTGACACCCTCCCAGATTGCCTGGTGCCATTGATGAGCACTGAAGAAGGAGCCCTCCTCAGACACTGCCAGGCCACACCACAGCACTGAGAACTCATTACCCATCATGAGGCTGCTGGTCCTTCTCTATCTCCTTCTTGTATTTCTTATCCAGACAGCATCAGGTAAGCCGGGCATCCACCAGTAAGACGATATGGTAGAGGACCTTCCATCCTCAAGCAAACAAACTTGTTCATAATCTAATCATGCACCAAAGTACGTAATGACAGAACACCAAGGCTGAAAGAAGCACAGCACATAAAACACGACTCATTTTACCAATAAGGAAAGAGGAGCTTAAAGAAATTTAAAAGACTTCTCTCAGATTACCTTTAACTAGCTATTGTGATAGATGGCATGCAGGATTTATCATTGTAATTACAAATTATAATAAATGGCTGATTCTCCCAAATCATTGATTTATAATGCTTTTCTACAAATAACCTCGAGTTGCAAGCACAAATGCAAATCCTTTAGAAAATTCTGGGCTACTATGAAGGCCTTCTGTTTTTGACAGGAGAAAACTTGGATCTGTAATCATGTGTCTATATTTGAAACATTCTCAAATGATACCTGGGCCATAATGGAATGTGATATAAGCTGTTATTTATAAGCAGCCTAATTTATGGTGGGCGTGGGGTTTGGCTCAGTTGGTAGAGTGCTGCTCTGTGCTCTCTGAGGCCCTGGGTTCTATCCTTGGCAGTGAAAAAAATGGGAGAAGGACCTGGCAGCCTGCTCCCAAAACAATCCTGAAATAATCAGCCATTGAAAATCCTATGAAGAGCAAAGAAGCACTGACATAGTGCTGGGCATGGCACAGTGTTGGGGAGTGTTTTGTTCTGTTGTACATAGGATCACTATGAATCCAACCTGATTGGACTGCACTTAACAACAATAGTTAATGGTAGTTCATGATAGCATCTTGAAGGGACTAAGAAAGGAAGGAAAGAAGGAAGAAATATTTATGGTGGACTTTTCAGCTTATAACCCATTTTCATGTAAATAGAAAGATTACTAACAACAATACTAGTAATAATGGCAACTGATAATCATTACTTTCTCTTTGCCAAACATCACAACACAGACTTCTAACATACTATTCTGAAGGTATTCGACATAGTGGTAATACTGTTGCTGTTGTTAGGTGCTGTCCAGTCAGGTCCAACTCATAGTGACTCTAGGGTTTTCAATGGCTGATGGTCTCGGGATAACAGTAGTACTAGAGAGTAAGTATTTTAACCCTGTGTTACAGATGAGACCTAGAAATGACATAACTTGTTCCAAGCCACTCAGATTGTATTTGGTGAACCCCAGATTTCAGCATAATTTGGGTTCGTTCTAGAGATAATGCTTTTATTAAATACCCCACAATCCCAGAAAATAAATTTATATATTGTGTTATATACAAATAATGAATACTTCTCAGTGTGAGCATGAGCCAGGCAATATTTGGAACATGCTCATCCGAAAGGATTACTCACTATTTAATTAGGGGTCCCACATTTTACATAAGGAACCTTGCACTATTGTTGTTGTTATTACGTGCTGTCAACTCGGGTCCCATTCACAGCAACCCTCACAGGGTTTTCAGGGGCTATTTCAGTATTGATTTCGGGAGTGAACTACCACATCCTTCTCCCATTTTGCGGTGCTGGAGATTGAACCCAGGTCCTCAGAAAGTGCAGAGCAGCACACTACCAACTGAGCTATACCCCAGCCCTCATACTATAGTGAAAATAATATCTGAAAAGAGCCAAGGCTTAATTCTTGCTTGTGGCACAAATGCATCAAGGCCACAGTGTGCTCCCTGTAGCTGATGAGGCAGCCACCCCCAGGGTACTGCTGCGTCCTGAAAAAGGAAGCTCTCTGACATCTCCTCCTGGCAATGAAGGTCTCCAGCCCTGAAAAAACATACCACTTCTGCCCAAATTTCAGTGGCCAAGCAAGTGTCATGGCTGTCCCTAATTAAATGAAAGAGAAGAAGATAATCCTACTTGTGTCAAGAAAGCAGAGAACTATATCTATTTGTTGAATAGCCTGATAGTGATAGACAATAGATGATATATAGATAGATAGATAGGTAGATAGATAGAGAGATAGATAGATATAGATATAGATAGATGGAAGATAGGTAGATGATAGATAGATAGATATATAGATAGATAGATAGATAGATAGATAGATAGATAGATAGACATTGTTAGGTGCCATCGAGTTGCTATCCGACTCATAGTGACCCTGAGTACAACAGGGGAAACACTATTGTCAGTGCTTCTCTGCTATTCATAGGGTTTTCAATGGCAGATTGATTTTTGAGAGTGGGTTGCCGGACCTTCTCCCAAGCCTCTTCCCAGGTGGTCTCCCATCCAAGGACTAACCAGTCCTGACCCTGCTTAGCTTCTGAGATCTAATGGGATTGGATGCTACAGTGCTATAGCTGCAGGCAGATAGGTAGATAGATAGATAGCGAGAGAGAGAGAGAGAGAGAGAGAGAGAGAGAGAGAAAGAGAATTGATAGACACAGGCAGATATAAAGGATGATCCCAAAATAGGGTGAATGTTTAAATTAAAAAATTATTACTCCTGAAAGAGGACTTGCAGAACTGCTTCAGAAAGTGGCAAGGACGGGGTAAGTGTGTTTGAAGCCCGGAGTATTGCTGAGAGGGATTACTGGCAAGGTGGCTTTTACTGTGAGACTTTTTTTTTCTATTAAAACTTGCTGTACTTTTTGTTCCTACTCCATATCTGTAGATACAGGTGCAGATTTAGATGTGAGCACTTATTTGTGTCTGCATAGGTATCCTTGCTTTCTTAAGAAAAGTCCTGTTTGCCCATAACTACCGTGGTGGTGGAGCAGGAATTAGAGCCAAGGCCCTCGGTCCTCAATGAACCCACCTCCCATCACAGTGCGGCCCCTTAAAAGCCAGGGCTGTGCTGGAGGCCTGCCCCGTTCTTGCTTCTGGGGTCGTCTATCCTTGTCTCTCTGGGTTTCTTGCTTCTGGCATTACTCAAGCTCTGTCCACTCTCATGCTGCTCTCCAATTGCCGCAGTCAACCTTCCTGACCTCATGTCATTTTCTTCCCAGCCTAACTCACGAGAGCAGAGAAAACCGGTGCTTACCATGCACTGTGGCTTTGACATCTGAAGCCTCACGGTTTATGCTATGACTCACCCCACCCAGAACACAGGAGGTGGAGGGTTCAACAGTCAGGGCACAGCCTTGGTTCCTCGTTCACTCAATGCTCCTTGCCCATCACCCCTGCACACGTGTGAAGCTTTGCCCCGTGGGGAGGGAGCCCTCCAGGAAGCTTTACAGAGAGCACGTGAAGGGAGGGGAGCCTTAGTTACCACCTTGGCACGGTCACATGAGGGGCTTTCTCGGATCCAAAGTTTCTCTATCTGAAAAGGAAGGAGACTGAGCCACAGCTGCCTTCGTGCTTTCTCTATAGGGGACCAGTGACAGACACTTCAGGCTCAGGGGCACCTGCCTTCTCCCAGCCCTCTCCCAGTGCACCCTGTCTCTGCCTTATAAATAGCGTGAGGACAGCCACCAATGCTGAGTAAGCGAGCCTTAGTAAGCGGCTGTCTTCCAATGGAGCCACACTTCAGGGCACGGAGAGCTGAATTTCGCATAATTTCCATATATCAGCAAATATTAGCTTTCTTCTGACTTTCTTTCCACAAGTTGCCAATGTATAAACCATTCTAAGCTCCCAGGTCATACCAATCTGCCGTCCCCCATGGACATGGTAAGTTCTAATACCTTTGGTCAAAGGAGATTTATTTTACTTCTTTGTTCCTTTACCCCTTACCTTACAGGGGGTCGAAGAAGGGAGCTGTACCTCCAGTGTGAAAAGATGGGGGGTGCCTGCAAGTTCCAGAGCACGCACGGGTGCTCCATCCTGCCTGCCGACTGCAAAAGCCGGCACAAACACTGCTGCAGGCTGTAGCTGCAATGCCCTGACCGAGCTCAGGGCAGCCTGAGCCTCGCCTTCTCCAGTTTCTGCTTAATAAAGGCATCACCACATCCGAGGACTCTATATTCTGTCTTCATGAGAGTAAGATCAAACGACAGGCCATTGAGCCAGACAGGGGAGAAAGTGGGTTGCAGGTTAGGTCATAGCACAAGTTACCCTATTGATTTGGGACAAGTACTTTATTATTCTGAGTCTGTTTCTGTGCCTGTAACCACTAAAATGAATATGCTCCAAGGTATCTCTAAGATGTAATGTGTCAGATAAGGGTTTTGACTCTGGGTGTGTTGAGAATGGGTGGAAAAAGTCATAGAGATTTTATCTTCCCCTTCTTTTTTATCCCTGCCCTTAATGACAGATATGTAGCAATGGTACTTAGGCATTGCCCCACAGAATCAGAACTCAGAGATCAGCAAAAGCAACCCATGAATTTATGGAGGACCAAGAGCTGGAGAATGATTATTTTCTTCTTTCCAAAGATACTTTTTCAAGTAGTGAGATTTCTTTAAAATCATTTTCTTAGAACCTAAGAAATCCTTTGCAGTACCACTAAGATTTGGATTTACAAAGAACACAGCAAAGAAAAGGTAACTTTTTAGAGGAGAAATACCATGTTGGCAGAGGTTCAAGGATGCCATCATTGCAGCAGTGGTACTGCCAGGATACACCCTGAATCTGACAGGTTGAGAGTAGTTCTTCATCTCTCTAGTTTTCCTATTCAAAACCCAGGACCTCAAACCATTCATGAGGGAAAAAAAATCAGAAAAATGCAGATTGAAGGATATTCTACAAAACCCTTCAACAATACTACTGGAAACTGTCAAGAAATCAAAAACGAGGAAAGCCTGAGAAAGTCTTTAGAGCCTGGAGACTAAACGTGACCACCAAATGTAATTCTGTATCTTGGATGTGATCGTGTAGTAGAAAATGACACCAGGGACAAAAGCCAGGGAAATCCAAATACGGTATGGAGTTTAGTTAATAATAAAACAGGAATATTAGTTCATTGGGAGGAGGAGGTGATAATCCACTTCCAAAGCAATCCCGAAACAATCAGCCATTGAAAACCCTATGAAGGTCACTATGAGTCAGACCCAACTCGGCAGCACCTCACAACAACAACAATTAGTTCATTAGTTATGACACATGTATCATGAAACATAAGATATTTATAATAAAGAAATGGTATAGGGTACATGGGAACTTTGTACTATATTGCTTTTATATAAATCACTAACTATTTACACTTTAAGCTTATTTAAATATTGGAAAAAGTGAATTATATGTAGACCTGCTTAGGCACAAGAAAAAAGACAAACTCGAATGTCTACAAAAGTGAAAGTTGATCAAAGGGAACCAAATTAAAATGCTAAGAACCCCAGGAATACTGAGGGATTTGAGGCACTTTGTATCTACAGCTTGGAAGGCAGGGTGGGGCTGAAAGCAGGTAGGATCAGCTGCAGGTCTGGAAAAAGAGAACTTTGATCTTAAAACTCCCTTCCCCTACCGGCTTAGCTCCTCTTTTATCTCAGTGAAGGTGGACAGTTTAGTGCTGGGAAAGTTAAACCAGGAAGGAGGGAGGCTTTGGAACACGAGCGAGAGTAAACACGCCAAGGAAGCAGAGTTGAAAACAGGTGAATTAAATGAAAATCCGTAAAGTTGAAGGTGGAATTACCAGCACCCTTCCATGAACTCGCAGGAAACCGGCGGATGGCTGTTACTCCTGTGGCAGAACTGTGCCCAAGAAATGAGAAACTTCTGTGACTTCCTTCATGTTGTTGTTAGGTGCCATCGAGTCAGTATCCGACTCATAGCAACCCTATGTACAACAGGCGAAACACAACTGTCAGTGCTTCTCTGCTGTTCATAGGGTTTTTAATGGCGATTGATTTTTGGGAGTGGGTTGCCAGGTCCCTCTGCCAAGCCTCCAGCCCCTGGTGTTCCCAGGTGGTCTCCCATCCAAGCACTAACCAGGCCCGACCCTGCTTAATTTCCAAGATCTGACAGGATCGGATGCCACAGGGTTACGGCTGCAGGTGACTTCCTTTATAGAATGCCATAATTCCTATATTTGGGTTCCCAGGAAATAGACCCACATTAATATGGAAGACTGCTAATTATAACCAAAGTGAAATTTGTGTCTCAGTAGGTCTCATGTGAGGACCTACATAAGAAAGAGTAGAACCTGAAACTGGAATGGGGTCATTTTGTAAGTTTGGATAATTATAAATAACCTGGAGCCCCCAGAGATGAGCCTGCCTTGCTAATGGAAGCACATTCCTATCTTATCTAATGAAGTTAGAACCCCCTTTGCGTGATGACCCTGAAATGTCCTTACCTGATGCCGGTGCCTTTCAGGTAGATGCCAATGTTCCTCACAGACCTCATCGCAGGGCTAGGCAAAAATCCTGACAAATCATAGGATTTCTGACCTTAGAAAGGTTCCAAGCACATCAAGAGAATCGGTTTTGAAAATGTGTACTGCCATAAACAGGGATATGTTTCTGAAGGCAACCTAGTGGTCTTATAATATGTGACTATGGACCAGGGAAAATTTATGGGTTTATATGCACCAATTAGTGATGCTCGTTAACTAATTTAGCTTAACCTGCCAATAATGCTTGGTTGAATTAAACATGAGGTCAGTGACCCATTAAACTAAGTTGAGGTGTCACAATACCCAAACTATATTGATCTTAAAGGAAGAAATCTTAAGACAGAGAGTTAGGAAGGTTGGAATTGATGTTTTTTGTGACTCGCAGAACCACGTCTGACTGGTGCCTCAGAGGAGCCCCAGGGGGCTCTCTCTTCCCGAGAATGTTCAGAAATTCAGCATGCATGAAGACATCTACAGGGCCTGTCCTTCCTAATCTGCGGACAGTGGGGAAAGACCCCACCATTGCAAATAGTCCCATTGATGGCACATGGAGGATGGGCTCCCAGAAGCCAAATGCAATATTCAATGGCCTAGACTCAAGTTGGATGTGCTTACTGGAGAAGACATAGAGCTGGAATTGTAATTAGGATGGTCTTACTGCAGAGATCCCTGGCGATTTTGAATTGATGGCTTACATAGTGTTGTTAGCTTGAAGGTCGGGAGGGCAGTTCACAGGAACGGCTACAGGCGAAGGCACCCCAGGCCGCCCCCTCCTCCCTGGGCATCCTTGGCCTCCAGAGCTTCTAGGTCTCCCCATCTCAGCCTGTTGCTCTGCAGTGTCTGCTGACACCTGGCCTGTGTTCACGCTGCAAACATTGGTATCCAGAGGTCTCTGTTCCCCTCTAGTGCCCACTTCTGCTGCCGCAGTTTTCTCAGATGTTAGTGAGCCTTCTTCTGCCACCCACGGTGAGTCGCACTGTCTCATAAATCACCATCTCCACCCTCGTTCCCTCTTTAAGACTCCAGACCAGCGACTATACGATTTCCTGGAACTATCCCCTCCTCTAGGGCTGGGATTTAGCTCAGTTGGTAGGGCGCTCCTCTGCAGTTGCTGAGGTCCTGAGTTCGAATTCCAGCACGGCAAAAACGGGAGAAGGATACGGCAACCCATTCCCAAGGCAATCTCGAAACAAGAAGCCATGAAAACCCTATAAGGATCACTATGAGACAGACACGACTAGATGGCACCTGACAACAACAACCTCCCTCATCTAAGACAAAAGTGGAAATCATCCTCCTAATTCCCCACCTCCAATAACCACAGCATTCCCTTGTTGTTAAATGCCCTCGAATTGGGTACGACTCCTAGGGACCCTATGCACACCGAAGGAAACATTCCCTGACACTGTGCCACTTCCTGCACTATGTCAGTGCTTCTCTGCTCTTTATAGGCTTTTCAGCATTGATTGTTTTGGGAGTGGGCTGCCAGGTCCTTCTCCCAAGCCTACAACATCTGGTGTTCCCAGGCGGTCTCCTAAATAAAGACTAACCAGGCAATATGGGCGCGGTGGTGCACTCCTGTAATACCAGCCGCTTGGGAGGTGGAGGCCAGAGGATCATAAGTTCGAGACCAGAGGCAGACTGTGTAATTTAGCAAGACCTTGTCTCACAAAGTAAAAAAAAAAAAAAGGGGTGGGGGGGCTGGCAGCGCCGCTCAGTGGTCCAGCACTTGCAGAGCATCCAGGCGCAAGGCCCTGGGTTCAACCCCCAGTACTGAAAAAAAAAAAAAAAAAAACCTGACCAGATCAACCCTGCTTAACTTCTAAAATCTGATGGGATCAGATGGCAGGGTGGCCTGGCTGCATCCACTTCCCCAGTATCTTTTAAATAACGCACCTCCCCTATTTGTCCAGGCACCTTCTTAATTCACAGCCCCCATGCCAGACATCTGCATCTGTTGTTGTATAATAAGCTAACAGTCTGTTTCTACTCTCTCCACTTTCCTATCCTCCTCCATGAAAATTTCTTCAGTGTCTCTCTCTCTAGTTTAAAAGGTAAAATAAAACTTCTCATAAAGTTCCCCAAATGCTGGGCATTCCTTCCTGGGATTCCTCTGCCATCACTTGCTGCTTCCTGACCACCCCAGACCGATGCCATGCTAATTTCTGGCCTGGTGCCCTTTCACATTTTCCTTCCCATCAGAACACATTTTTTCCACTTCTGCTTTCCCAGGACATGTCTTACTCATTTTTAAAGACTCTGCTCAGCCTTACTAGGAAGGTGTCTTTGACCTCTACAGTTAGGATAAAATTTCCAGGTCTTTGAGTTTCTTAGAAAAATGACCTTGAATCCTGTTACCAGCCACAGCACAATTCCTGGTACCCAGCAGGTGCTCAATAGGTGCTGGAAAAAAAAGAATGACTCAATAAACGCAGAAAATGGCACTGGGGTCTGTTTTCAGATGTATTCTGGGTAGACATGGAATGAACTCCTCAGGTCACAGCGTTCTCACACAGCAGAAGCTCCGGCCGGGGCACAGCCCTGGCATGCGAAAAATACAGTTTCTCTTCCTCCTCAGGCACACACTGACATGCGAGTCGCAGTAATGGTACATTTTGTCACCTCCATATACTGTAGAAAGAATAAAAACTCAAGCTTGCTATGCAGGGAAAGCCATCCCCCAACCCAACCCGGGACCCCTGGAACTGTGGCTTGTGGAGATGCCCTGCCTTCTGACCTCCTGTCTCCACCCCATCCCTTCTCCTGGGCACAGGAAGGGAACAGTGTCTTCAAGAGCTGGTTACTAACGGAAGTTTTTGTGCTGGAATCTGAAGGATCAACGTCTTCAAACACTCCTCTAGGCGGGGCATCAAACCTGAACCTGAGCGGGTCCCAGTTCAAGCACGTTTGGGGTGTGACATGTAATAATACTTCTGTAGAAGTTTAAATTCTATGTATAGATGGCAGAGTTTCAGACAGACCCTGAACCCTGATCCCATTCTGGTTCAAGCATTTTTTTATTGGAAATTTTTAATGTACACCTTAATATGATTCATTCTGACATGCTTTTCATTGTGACATTTCCATATATGCATTTTGATGTACATTATTCATAATCTTTTTTGAACTGGAACCTGAACCTAGTGAAAACTGAGTTTGCCTTCAGCTTTTAATGGAGCTTTTTATTTGTTTGTTTGTTTGTTGTTTTTTATCATTAGCTATTTAAAAGTTGAAAAAAGAGTTAAGAAAAATTTCATTCATCTATCTATACCTGTTGTTGTTGTTACTAGGTGCTGTCAAGTCCAGTCTGACTTGTAGTGATCCTACCTACAACAGAATGAAACACTCCCCAACGCTGTGGCATGCCTGGCTCTGTGTCAGTGCCTCTCTGCTATTTATGGGGCTTTTGATGGCTGATTGTTTCAGGAGTGGGCTGCCAGGTCCTTCTCCCAAGCCTAAAGCACCTAGTATGCCTAAGTGGTCTCCTACCCAAGGACTTACCAGGCCTGATCCTGCTTAGCTTCTGAGATCAGATGGGATTGGGCACTATATCTCTGCATGGGATTACATTTTTAAACCCTAACCCAAATCAGACCCAAACCCTCTAAAGTTTAACATATTGAGCCCGCTCATGGACCTGAACCCAATTTCTCATGAGTTTGCAGTCCTGCCTATATGGCCAACTGTGATGTCAGAGCTCTGTTATCATGGAATTGCCCAATAATACTGTTTGGAAGCAATGCATTAGCCAAGTGTGGTGGTGTACATCTGTGATCCCAACTACTTTGGAGGCCAGCACAGGAGGATCACAGCTTTGAGGCCAGAGGCAGCCTGAGTCACTTGGTGAGACCCTGTTTCAAAATAAAAAATTTAAAAATGTGGGTTGAGATGTAGCTCAGCGGTAAAGAACTTACCTAGTGCAAGGCCCTGCGTCCAATCTCCAGCAACCACATAAAAGAAAAAAAGAAAGTGCACTAAGATTTTGTGTTCTTATCTCGCTGGGACAAGTGACCATTGAGAATAAGATGATACTGTAATCCCTCGCCTAGGAGGACAGATCTGGTCACAGATTATTCAAACACATAAACATACACGATATGGCCCAAACCATCAGAGGGGTCAGCAACCTCTGTAGTTGGCACATAATTCCCAGATTTGCAAACCGCTGCTTTGGGGATTCATCAGATGTATATCAAAAATGAGATAATAGATATCAACTTCTAGTCTCCCAAGTCAAAGACTCAGAATAGTGAGCTGCACCAGCTGAGGAGAGACATACCCAAAACAGACAAGTAAACCCCCCCTGACCCAAAGGCCGTCCCCAGCAGCCTTTTTCTCCTGCCTCTTACCAGATGGAAAGGGGCACCCTGAGTCTGTCCTGGGTCAGAAGGGCAGCAGTGGCCCTATGGTCCAGCCTGGCCACTATGAGCATCAGCAGTGGTCTCAGGGGCCTCACAGTGGCTGTCAGGGTGATGCTGTCAGCACGTGTTGAAACCCCAGGGCTGAAGGCCCCTCCCACCCACCTGCTCCTCCCACCCAGGGCCTCAGCCACTTCCACTCACTCACTGGGCCCCATTTCACCCACATGCTGCAAGACAACCGGTTAGAATTGTGCCTTCAGCAGAGACATTTCACAGCCTGGCCTATCAGGGCCCCCATGGTGTCCTCATCCTCCAGTGTGGCCAAGGAGCTCTGACATCTGGGCCACTTTCCCCGTGCACCCCGGTGCCATCACGAGCTGTCTCATTGTGAAGACGCCTGGGGGTGCTCTTCCTGTTCTTCCCCGGAGAGAGTCCCTCAGATCCGCCAGAATCCTCCAGTACCTCCTTGATCGAAATGTGGCTCAGTGGGGAAACTGACCTGGGGTCACTGTTCTGAGTCATGCAATAAAACAATTCCTTAGGCCAAACTGGGCGCTGTTAACCAGCTCTTGTTAACCATAAGATGACAGAAGGACTATGGCTGAGGGAGGCCACCATGCCCCACAGATCCCAGCTCCTGCGCTCATTATCCATCAGCCTTGTAAATCGGCCTCCTTCCCAGCAGCACAGGGAGGCCTAAGCAGTGAGACGCAGGCAGGAAACACTTGATTATATGGGTTCCTATAAAGATGTAACACTGCAGAAAAAGAGTGAGGGAGGAGGAGGCCTAAGGTCGGTGGATACCCTGCCTTTCTGCAGGACTGCAAGCCTGAAACTCTCAGCCATCTGCCAAGCCAAGCCAAAGGAGCCTGAAGCCCTCCAAGCCCTCCTTTGACCCTGAGCCCAGCCCCAGGATGTGACAATCACCAGTCATAAGGTCAAACCTCAGTCTCCCTGCCTCCTCCTGTCCTTGGTACTCTCTGCCCAAGATAGGAGCAGAAGATGTCTCCAAGTTTCCTCCAAATTGCCATGGCCCCAAAGATACAAATGCCTCCTACTGAAAGGCCTCTACACTTCCTCTTTTCCTGATTTTACAGGCAGTCTAAACACAATGTCTCTAGAACAGGCAAATGATAAATGTTAGAGACCGCCGTCAGCTCAGGGCCGCATCAGTCAGTGGATGCTTTAAGAACAGAGAGATTTGTACAAAGGTCAACAGATTGGTTTAAAAAGGTCAGTTTTGTCCCCATCCTTCCCTCAAATGTTTCAGCATTTCTTCACAGGGTCTCACGTGAAGCCAACCTACAGATGCCAACGCCATGTGGACACTCTCTCTCTAACTTCTTTCCATCCTATGCTGGGTCTTGGGAGCCAGGAGCCTCCTTTGGGATGTGGAGAAAGGAAAGAGGACACATATGCAGGGCAAATGGCGAATAGGGCTCACCTGACATGGCTTGAGAGGTGAAGAAGACCAGGGCGATGAAAAGGTAGAAGAATTTCATGGTGCCAGTTCGGTGGAAATGTCCTTGAAGATCCTTGAAAAAGGAAAGCAAATGGTGCAAAAATGTTGAATAAAATAATTTCCTCTTTTCTAGGTTTGATCAGGGTGACTGGAGGTGGAGGAGAATGCCTGACTGTGGTCAGAGTACCAACTAAAATGTGTAATGAACAATGGATGCCCATGGAATAAACAAGATCAAGGCTTAGCAACATGCCACGCACTGCTGGGGTTTCCATTGTTAGCATCGAATGGATCAAGGCCCAGGGAAGAATAGCAATGAGGGCCGTGAAAATGAAAACAACTGGAGCTGATGGAGTATTTGTTCTCTGAAAACCCCTGGTAGGCAGTCTCTAATTCCTTTTTTGTTCTATTTAGTGTCAAGTAACTAGAATCCTCTTCTATTTCTTCCAGTAATCACACCCACCCTCACACACCCTACTCCAGTGAAAACCACCGCCTACCTCTTACGACCTTCCTTCTAGACTCTGTTCTCCCCAAGGACGTGTTTCTTTGGGTCTCCAGAAGTATCTTACATCTACTCCATGCCCAGCATCCGCTGGTTCCCCTTCCCATTTATACTTTGTGAGGACTGGCCCCCACCATGGCCACCAGAGAAAGTTATTGAGTGCTCCTGGGGTGACCCTGCTGATTCAGGTCTCTGTCCAAACCATGGTGGGGTCCCATGACCAATGGAAACCTCTGTTTTTGGCTCTTGCATTGCTAAGCTTAGCACAGTGGGTGGAAGCTGAGAGACTTTCCTCAATGAATCATTATCAGTAAGAAGTGTCTTGGGAAGTGGCTGACTCAGAGATATTTGTGTCTTTCCCTCTTGTCCCTAGATGATGATCAATTACTCATCATCTTTCATTCATATGATAAATTGAGACTAATCATGAAGAACATACTGAAGTGATTATCGAGACCTCCTTACCAGAAGCGAATTACCCTTATCTTTCCTAGGCACCAATATTTTGAAAATATAGTTATTTCTCATAAAATACTTATATGAAACTGTAATATTTTTATTATTTTTTAAACATTTAAATATGTTTTAATTTCAATTATGATAAATATCAATAGATACTGCCCTCATAAATTAAAGCTGTTTAGAATCTTCAATAGTTTTTTAAAAGAATAAAAAGTCCTAGGACTTAAAATATGGAGAATCACTATTCCAAAGCATATTTTGAAAAATTTTTTGTTTATATTCTGCTCGAAGTAAAGGCTCAGCTTTCTACTTCCAACACAGAAGAGAGTGTCTGGAAAAAATATTCTTCAAAAGTGCAGGAAAGAAAAAGATTTTCCCAACAAACGAAAGCTGAGAGGATTCCTCAACAACAAATCTGCCTCAAAAGATATGATAAGGAGAGTTCAAGGTGAAATGAAAATAAACTAAATAACAGCATGGAAACATACGAAAGTATAAAACTCACTGATAAAACTAAATACATAGGAGCTGAGAGTGTAGCTCAGTGGTGGAGTACTTGCCTGCACAAGGATCTGGGTTCCATCCTCAGGACAGCAAACATATATATATATATATATATATATATACATACACACACATACATACATATATATGTGTATATATATATATATATATATATATATATATATATATATATATATATAATTGCAACATCATAGTGATGTGTAAGTCAGATTTTTTTTTTTATACTGGAGGATAGAACTCAGGGCCTTACATGTCCTCTACCACTGAGCTTCACCCCCCCAGCCCAATTTTAATTTTTAATTTTTTATTTTGAGTCAAAGTCTGGCTCACATAGGCTGTCTCTGACCTGAAACTTGCAATCCTCTTGCTCCTGCCTCCTGAATATCTGGGATTACAGGTATGTGCCACCACGCCTGGCTTCATTTCAGTTTTAATTCTAATTTAAAAGTTAAAAGAACATAGAAAAGGCTTATGTAGAGGAAGATAAAGGATGAAAGAAGAGGCAGAAGGGACCACAAGAAAGGGTAATGGTGGGAAGGAAAAGAAATATCACCTGTTTTCTCCTTAAGTAAAAATCTGGATGGATATATAGCTATATATAGATTGGTAGATAGATAATATAGATATATGATGTAAATATAGATAGATGTGTACACAACATGCAGGGTGTACACATCTTTCGGTGAGGAACGAACACTCTCCTGTCACAACCATCAACAAGGAAAGAACCCGCTCTCCGTCTGATCACCTATGAAGCAACAGCTGTCTCCTTGTGACCACCGAGACCACCAACACAGGTATTTGCCCCTGGAAGGCAAAAGTGCCTGAGGCTTTTCCTTTCTCCCATCTCCTCCAGGGTCCCAAGGGCCACAGGAGTCTGCACCCCTCACCTGAGGGTCCCGAGTGAATTGTGTTTAGTATCTGTGTGTGTGGCAGCGCTGCCTGTCCGAACCTCCAGGCCTGATTGGGAGGAGGGTGCCCCACATAGAAATAGAAGGGGGACCAAAAGTCTTTTAAAAAAGAGCTACAAGACAGGAAACAATTAGCAAAATAGCAATAGGCAGTCCTTCTCTATCAATAACTTTAAAAATAAGTGGATTAGATTCCTCAATCAAGACACACAGTGACTGAAGGAATAAAACCACAATATCCAAGTATATGCTGTCTGCAAGAGCCTCACATTAAACTTAAGACATACACTGGCTGAAAGTGAAGGAAAGGAAAAGGTATTGAATGCAAATGATAAACAAAAAAGGAGCAAAAATGGCTATACTGATATGAGCAAATTAGAATTTAAGTCAAAAACTGTCACAAGAGCCAAAGAAGGCCATTATAGAATGATAAAAGAGTCCGTTCATTGAGAAGATATAGCAATTATAAACATATGTGCACTCAACATTAAAACATCTAAATATATAAAGCAAACAATGACAGAACTCAAGGGAGAACTTTGTTGTTGGTGGTGCTGTTGTTGTTGTTATTAGGTGCCATCGAGTCAGCGTCTGACTCATAGTGACCCTACATACAGCAAGCGAAACAATATTGTCATGTTTCTCTGCTATTCATAGGGTTTTCAATGGCTGCTTGTTTTTTGAGAGTGAGTTAAAAGTTAACTCATAAGGTTAAAAGTTCGAAATTATAATTGGCATCTTTTCTGACCATAATGGAAGGAAACTAGAAATCAGTAACAGTAGGTAAAATGAAAAATTTAAAAATACATAGAAATTAAACAACACACCCTCAAATAGCCAATGTGTTAAAGAAGAAATATAAAAGAAAAATTAGAAAATACCTTTGAGACAAACAAAAATGAGAACAAAACATACCAATTATGGAATACAGAAAAGGCAACTCCAAGAAAGAAATGTGTAGAAACAAATGCCTACATTATCTGTGGAGGTCATCATTATTATACTATTTTAGTTATTGTATTATTAGTCTTATAATTTCTTTTTGGGTATCTTATTCTTTGCTGAGACATTCTGGTTTTAAGTTGTTGCCAGTTCTTCATAACTTTTCAAGGAAGCATTTTTATAATAGCTGCTGTAATATCATGGCATCTGTTGTTTGACTTTTGTCTTTCCAGCTGTGACTCTCCTGGTTCTTTGCATGTCAATTTTTAATTGTGTCCTGGGCATTTTGGTTATTATGTTGTGAGACCCTGAATCCTGTTCAGTCCCCTTCTTAGCAGTGTCTCTGCTGATTGTGTCCTGCAGGTCTGGGAAGTGGTGGGTGGGGCTCAGCTCCCAGCTGGCACTTTCCCAGCCACACCATCACACTAGCTCATGTCACCGTGTTGCCTCTAAGGTATGAGTTCATCCTCACTGGGTCCTCCTGACACTGAGTGGCTACCATTGAGTCCCTGTCTTTTTCTTTTGTGTCTTACAGTTTAAAAACCATACATCTAGGTTAGCCTGCAGCCGTAGCCCTGTGGCATCTGATCCCGTCAGATCTTAGAAGCTAAGCAGGGTCAGGCCTGGTTAGTACTTGGATGGGAGATCACCTGGGAACAGCAGGTGCTGTAGGTTTGGGAGAAGGCCCTGGCAACCCACTCCCAAAAGTCAATCTGCCATTTTCAACCCTATGAATAGCAGAGAAACCCTAACAATAGTGTTTCACCTGTTGTACATAGGGTTGCTATGAGTTGGATACTGACTCGATGGCACCTAACAACCACCACCACCACCACCACCACAACAACAACAATATCTAGGTTAAGATTTCTTTCATTGTTCTCCTTGGTATGCATTATATTTTCCATTTCTGTGGATCCATGTCTTTAAATAGTCCTGGAAAAACACCAATCAATATATCTTCAAATATTACTTCTCATCCACTCTTTATTTCTATATAGCCATAGTCTCATTCTTGTGCCATCTTTCTATCCTTTGTTTTGTTTTTATGTTGCCAACCTTATTTCTTACTTTGATTTCAAATTTTCAACCTTCTTATCTCTCTGTGCTGCAGACTGCATAGCTTCTTTAGGGCTGTCAAATAATTTTCTCTTTAGCTGTACTGAATCTGTGTTTAACTGATAAACTGAATTTCTGATTCACAATTGGAATTGTTATTGATATTTGTACCATCACTTCTGTATTTCTCATTTTGGAGACTTCATAGCTTATATGTTTAAACATTTATTATATCATCAGCTTCAATTTTGCATTCCAAGGTTAAGATATTGTGGTCTAATGCGGTCTAACATTTGTTGTTCCTGTTGACTCCTTTATGGTGAGTCATTTCTCTGTTTGGTAATCTTTGAATGATAAATCATATGTAGCTCTTAATCTGCCAAAATCTATGTTCCAAAATTGATAATTTTTTAAAGAAATCTGGGGAATGTTAACAACCTGTGACTGTGCTAGGTCTGTTGGACTCAGACTGTTTAACCTTATTAATCTTGGTCAGTGACGTTCCCATGGTGCCACAGGCTCAAGGTAACAAAGACAGTCACTGTAGTTTTCCATAATGTTCATAATGGCGCCTGACTCAGGGGAATACCACATTTTTTGCATATTCACTGTTGACCCCTCTCCCTGCCTCGGGTTTTCCCATAGCCCCTGCAGGCTGCCAAAAAGTACGTTTCCTACAGACATTGGCTTGAGGCCCTACTCTGGTCACCTCATTCACCAGCTGGTCAGTGCCGAAAGTCTTTGGGGTCATATTTTACACACATTATTTTAGTTAATTCTTTTAACAATCCAAAGAGGGACAGCTGTAAGGTAAGAATGAGTGTGCCTCCAAATTACTCAGCAAGTTTGTGGCTCTGATTAAAATTTAGTTCTGTCCACTCCAAAACTGTAAGTCCCTCCACCTCACTGCTCCTCTGATCCCCAGCTGCGAAGTGCATGTGGCTCTGAGAAGGCACAAGGAGAATGTATGTGACCTTGGACCATCCTCTGCCCTTTTAGTCCTCAGCTTTCCCACTTGCAAATCAAAATATGAATAGTGGCATGACCTGCTTTATATGGGTGAAATGAAGGCACAATGAAAAAATAAAAGTGACATAATGGAGTGAGCGAAATATGTAAATTTTGCAATGAATGATAATCACTGCAGGAACAATTGAACACTCCCAGTAGCGCTTACTATATTTTAGAGAGATAATCCCATTGTTAACCATTCATAATCTTCACCAAATCACAACAGTCAGACCAAAGCCTAATTTCACTCCACCACACCCCTAGTTCCTCCACGTGTCTGTCAGTTTGCTGCACTGCAGGGGTTTGCGTGTTGCTGTGGTACTGAAAACTATGCCACTGGTATTTCAGACAGCAGCAAGGCCATTAATGCTAGATAGGTTTCAGCTGAGTTTCCAGACTAGACAGACTAGGAGAAGAACCCAGTAGCCCACTCCTGAAACAATTAGCCATTGAAAACCCTATGAATAGCAGGAAGCACTGTCAAATATAGTGCTGGAAAATGAATCCTGCCCCCCAGGCTGGAAGGCATTCAAAAGACAACTGGATAAGAGTTGCCTCCTCAAAGTAGGGTGGACCTTAATGACAGGTACGGAATAAAGCCCCGAGACTTCCATTTGCTGATGGGGCACAACTCAAAATGAGAAGAAACATAGTGACTGCAACAATGGGCTCAAACATAAAAAGATCCTGTGCATGGCATATTATCAGGTAGTGTTTTGTTCTGTTGTACATAGGAACACTATGAGCCAGACCCAGCTCGACAACATCAAACAACAACAACAATTTCTCTGGTTGATTCAGTTTGAGATAGCTATCTAATTCTTATATCTTGCACTATTTTTTGCTCCATTTCTAATATTTGCCTTATCATATACATCATATCTGTGTTAATTGCTGCAAGGAATGTGCCACAATAATTGTTTTCATGATGGTTTAGAATTTTTAAGTCCATCACACTTGATTGCTTATTTGAAGCTCACAGCAACCCTGCAAAGAGGACAGACATTTTTATTGTTATTTTCTGCATGGTAATTCTTGTGGTTAGAGGAGGAAGTTCTCCAAAGCCACAAGACGGTTAATTGGCTAAAAACACAGACAGGCTCAGTGTAGTTAAGGAGAACTTCACCCTTGCACTAGGAACCAAGCGTTGTTGTTGCTGTTGTTAGGTATAGACTCATAGAGACCCTTGTAGGGTTTTCAATGGCTGATTGTTTCGGGATAGCTCGGAAGTGGATTACTATGTCTTTCTCCCATTTTTTGCAATGCTGGGGATTGACCCGTGTCAGTACAGAGTGCCATTTTAGGGGCTGAGGTTTAGCTCAGTTGGTAGAGGGCTGCTCTGTGCTCTTTGAGGCCCTAGGTTCGATCCTCAGCACCCCACAAAACAGGGGAAGGACATGGCAATCCACTCCTGAAGGAATCTCAAAGCAATCAGCCATTGAATACCCTAGGAAGGTCTCTATGAGTTGGACCCGAGTGGATGGCACCTAACAACAACTCACCCTTGCACGTCCATGACCTGCAATGTGCACTTTCTGCCTCTGAGAAACTACCTGCTGTCATAAAAATTCTCATAATTTACCTATAAATTCTCGCCCATGCTTTGTGTAGATTATGATCTTATTTACAAATAATGACTGTGTTCTTACTTCCCAGTTTTTATGTTTTTTGCTTTCCATGCCTCATTGTCCTTCCCATATAACTTAAGTAGTAGCAATGATGGCAGGCATATGTGCCAAGTTCAAAGGCTATATTAGGTACTTTTATGTTTGGTGAGGATTTAATATACTATTACAAAGGCACACTGAGGCACAATGGAATTTTCAGGGTTTGAGTGAACACTAATTCATGAATCAGGCAGCTCCAAACCAGAAGTGGACCAGGAGCTTCCCTGAGGGAGTACAAAGACAAGCCCTGTGGAGAATAAATGAGGAAGTAAGAAACGAAAATGGATGATTGGCTGTAGTTATACGGTTGCTTTATTTGGCTTCACTCATTGGAAAGCCCCTAATTATATAACGTTGATGTCTGATCCTGATTGGCTGAGTTTAGGTTATGTTTTTCTTTAAGATAGATATGTGTAAGAAATGGCTCAAGTTTCACTTATGTTTGTAAATCTTGCAAAGGTAAGGTCATTTATGAAGCCTAACTGGCTTTTTTTCTGCTCAGAGATTCTTCAGGGCTGGTCTTCTTTATTTTGGTTTACTTTAATAATTACCCACCCCCTGGCCAGGCATGGTGACACATACCTGTAATCCCAGCACTTTGGGAGGCAGACGCATGAGGATCACAGATTCGAGGCCAGAGGCAGCCTGTGTAACTTAGCGAGACCCTGCGTCAAAATAAAGAATAAAACAAATGGGCTTGGGGTGCAGCTCAGTGGTAGAGCACTTTCAATGTGTGTGTGAGGCTCTGGATTAAACCCCCAAGTAGTACTGAAAAAAAAATCGCCCCCCATCCATCCTCTTCTGAAGGAGCTGAGATCACTGTCCTGTGGTCACTGGATGCAGGTGGTATCGTCATCAAGTTTTGTTAAGAGGAAAAGTCACATTTCTCCTGGTTTTCAGTTTGAGTAGCTCATTTTCTGGAGCTACTCTCATTTCTAGGGTTCTGGAGAACCCCCTGCGTGACCCACACAGCATTAAGCATGAAGGTTGTCCATACATGGTAGGTGATGTACGTGAAGTTTTCTAAATCAAGTTGTTGAGTTTCAGCTTGCATGGCTTGGGAACAGAGCAGTTTATGTTCTTAGTGAAAATAAAAAATTGAGGATTCATTCCAGTTTACAGATGGACAACAAAACCTCAAAGAAAATGAGCAGGAGTAGAATTTGATAATGGGTGCACTATAGTTTTCTATAGAAAGACAATCTTTATTTATAGTCAGCTTCACTTTTATCAAAAATAATCACAGTGTTTGCTTTTTTATAAAATAAGGCCAATCTCATTAAATTTGAGCTGATTATTTACATAAATGCAACAAGAGTAGTATCTGTGCATATTTTCATACAATCGTTTCCTTTCAGCTTATCATTTCTAGTGGTTTTCATCATACATAGTAATTAAAATTTTTACCTTTTAGTAACCTTACTTTCTAGTGAAAGCTAGAAAGTATGTGATTTCATAATCTTTAAAAAGCATATGTTTCCTCAGTATAATTTTTTATGTAGCACAGGACATGCTTGCCAGCAGACCCAAGTCTTCAGTTCCTCTTTAATAAGAAGCTAAAATTAGGTAAGCCTTAACTTATGTTTAGCAATTAATAGTAGTCCAGTTATCAGGAGGAACCAATCCCTGGAGAGGGACATGATGTTTGGGAGAGTGGCAGGTTAGTGAGAAAAAGGAAGACCCTCAAGTAGACGATTGACACAGTGACTGCAACAATGGGCTCAAACATAAAAGAGATCATGAGCCTGGCAGAGACTTGGGAAGTGTTTTGTTCTATTGTACACAGGGTCGCTATGACCCAACTCCACGGCCAGGGGTTCACAGGTTCCAGACAAGAAGGAGCCTGCATAACTTAGCAAGACTCTATTTCAAGATAAAAAATTTAAAAAGGGTCTGGGGTGGAGCTCAGTGGTAGAGTGCTTACAAAGTTTGTGTGAGGGCCTAGGCTCAATCCCACCAGTAGAAAGGAGAAGGAAAGAACAAAGAGAGAGAGAGGGAGGGAGGGGGGAAGGAAGGGAGGAAGGAAGGAAGGAAGGAAGGAAGGAAGGAAGGAAGGAAAGAGAAAGAAAGAAAGAAAGAAAGAAAGAAAGAAAGAAAGAAAGAAAGAAAGAAAGAAAGAGAAAGAAAGAGAAAGAGAGAGAGAGAGAGAGAAGGACTTTTGCATTATAAGAAGTTGGATCCAGGGCTTTGTGAGTGCTAAGCAAGCGTTCCACCACTGAGCTGCATCCCTAGCCCCTTATTTACTTTTTAATTTTGAGACAGGGTCTCACTGAATTGCATAGGCTGCCTCTCACCTCAAAGTTGCCATCCTCCTGGCTCAGTCTCTCAATTCGCTGGGATTACAGGTGTGCTCCACAGGGCCCTGCCTCAGAAACTCATAGAATTTTAAAGTTTCAGCCATTTTATAGTTGAGAAAACTCAAATTCACACAGAAAGGGAAACCCGCATAAAGCCACATTTGTTGAGGGGCAGCACCACAAGTGGGAACCCAGCCACTGTCGGCCATGACCAAAATTGAACCAAACTGGTGGCAGGTATTTCTTATAGAGAACGACGGCCTGTTTTCAAGGTCGTTCGAATAATGTGGGCGGTAGAAACACAGAGTCTGAGATGCAGAAAGAGGACCCCCCCCCCCCCAGAGGAGATAGCAGACAGGCTCTTACTGCACATATCTGACAGCCCCAGTCCCAACACCCGGATCTGACTCCAGGCACCGAATTCTAGCTTTGTGATTAGGTCAAATCCTTGAACATCTTTCAGTTTCACATTCCTGCCAGCAGAATGGGAGATAATAACAGGAGCAATCCCCTTCCAGGCCACCTGAGCAGGAGGGAGCATCATTCAAACGTTATATGGATGTTTCTGAATATTGCTGACTGTCTGGGGAGCTTAAAAATGTCGGCTATGGAAGGGAAGTGGACTGGGTCACCTGCATGATTTTACCTGTGGGAAGCTCAGGAACAGGTAACACTAATCTATGGTGGCAGAATTCAGAATGGTGGCTGTTCTTGAGGGGAGAAGTTGACCGGGAAGGGCCAAGGGGAGGTGTTCTGTTTGGTCCTGGAGATTGAACCCAGGGCCTTCTGCATGCTAAGCACAGGTTCTGCCACTGAGCTGCACTCCCAGCCCCAAACAAGAGGGAGGCTTTGGAAATGCTGAAAATCGATTTCTTAAACTGTCTTGCTTCCATGAACATCTGTAAGAAAGTCTGAAGCTACGCAGTTAAGGTTTGTGCACTCTGCTATTTGTATCTCAGTAAATAGGAGATAGGTTTTTTGTTTGTTTGTTTGTTTGTTTGTGGTTGTTTTTAAGAATGCCTTTTCTAGAGTATTACTGCCTGGGATCAAATCCTGGGTCAACTAGTGCTACCTGTTTGATCTAAGACAGTTTAGTTCACCTCTCTACACACGCTTTTCCCCAGCTATGGCATGGGAAAAAGAGCACCTAACATAAACATGTATAATAACATAAGACCTCCACGTGTCTGTCAGCTTGTCGGGCTTGCATGTTGCTGTGATGCTGATACCTATGCCACCTGTATTTCAGACACCAGCAGGGCCACCCATGCTGGACAGGTTTCAGCTGAGCTTCCAGACTAAGACAGAGTAGGGAGAAGGGCCTGGCAGCCCACCCCCAAAACAATTAGCCATTGAAAACTATGAATAGCAGAGAAGCTCTGTCAAGTGTAGTGCCAGAATATGAGGCCCTAGGCTGGAAGGCATTCAAGAAATGACTGGGGAAGAGTTGCTTCCCAAAGAAATCGACTTTAATGATGAGAATGGAACCTCCATTTGCTGATGTGGCACAACTCAAAATGAGAGGAAACAGTGGCTGCATCAATGGGCTCAAAAATGAAACACTGTGCATGGCCTAGTGTTGGGTAATGTTTCATTCTGTTGTACTTAGGGTCACTATGAGTTGGATCTGGCTAGATGGCACTTAACAACAACAACAACAATAACAACACAAGAATGCTCTGAGGACTTGACGAATTCATTCAAGATTTTTTGTTTTGTTTTTTTGTTTTTTTATTTTTTGTGGTACTGGGGGTTGAACCCAGGGCCTCACACTTGCATGTTCTGCAAGTGCTGGACCACTGAGCTGCACTCCCAGCCCATTTTTTTTACTTTTTGAGACAGGGTCTCTCTAAGTTACTCAGACTGCCTCTGGTCTCGAACTTGCGATCCTCCTGCCTCTGCCTCCAGAGCTGCTGGGATTACAGGCGTGCACCACCACGCCCGACTTTTCATTAAAGATCTTAACAAGAGACTTTCTTCTAGTACACAGCTGACAAAATTCATCAAGTCCTCAGAGCACTCTTATGTTGTTGTTGTTGTTGTTGTTGTTGTTGCCATCTAGCCAGATCCAACTCATAGTGACCCTAAGTACAACAGAATGAAACATTACCCAACGCTGTGTGTGTGTGTGTGTGTGTGTGTGTGTGTGTGTGTGTGTGTTCTGAGTGCTCCATGGATCAGGTGTTCTTTCTTTCTTTCTCTCTGTGGGCCTCTCCATTCCCTGAGACACAACCGAGATTGAAGTTAGGCCAATCAGAACCCGACAGTGGATCGTAAGTGTTCAAGGGAAGAGTTCACTTTCGTCATGTTAAATTGAAAAGGAGCAATGATAGCGTAGCAAGGAAGGCAGGGCAAATGGGGAGAGAGGCCAGGAGCTAGGCCAGGTGGTAACCACTGTGCCCAACAGTCAGCCAGGCTGTGAACTCAAAGGAAAAGTTCTTGAAGGAAGTAACGTGCCACTCCAGGGAGCGCCAGATGATAAAGAAGTGAAACAGCCCAGTTGCTGGTGTGGAACCAACAACCACGTTCCCTACACCAAGGGCTGATCCAGCGCCAGGCCCCATCTCTTCAATTCTATGAATGCTGAGGGTGAGGCGGCTGCAGAAGGGAGGTTTGAAGCTAGCAGAGGTTGACCTATGAGGTTTAGGGAAAGAAGTCTTCTCCCTAACCTAAATGAAAAGACACAGGTTTTTGAATGGGAATTATGACTTTTTGTTGCCTCTGACAGCAGCTAAGGTTATGGGTGGACCTGGCTGATCCTTTAGGAAATACGATTCCTGTCTGGGAATTTCTGGCTGGTGACAGCTTGAATCACCTACTGTGGCCCACCTCAGTGTTTCCTTTGAACCTAATGTGTGTCTTGTTGTTGTTGTTGTTGTTAGGTGTCCTCGAGTCAGGTCTAACTCATAATGATCTCATAGGATTTTCAATGGACGATAGTTTCGGGTTTCCTTCAGGAGTGGATTGCCACATCCTTCTCCCACTTTTGTGGTGCCAGGGATGGAACCTGGGTCCTCACAGAGTGAGGAGCAGCACCCTACCAAGTAGGCCAAATCCCAGCCCAACGTGTGCTCTAGGAATATCAAACTTGGAAGGTTTCATTTTTTAAATTTGAAGCAAAAATGTATATTAAAATAATACTCTTCATAAACAAGAACAAAATAAGATATGAAATTATTTTTAATATTTACACAAACCCATCCAAGTGTGGTGGTGCACGCCTGTATTCCCAGGACTTGGGAAGCTGAGGCAGGAAGATCATGAGTTGGAGACCAGTCTGGGCTACACAGAAAGTTCTAGGCCAGCCTGGGATACACAATGAGATCATGTTTCTCTTCCTCTCTCTCTCTCTCTCTCTCTCTGTCCGCACACACAAATATATACATATAAACAAATGCACACACACACACACACACACACACACACACACACACATTTTACATGAGGTTTTGGGATTTATTGGGCTCTTTCTGCCACAACTTTCTGAAAATTTGCGTAACTCTTTCAGAACACTGAGAATCATCACTAACGGTTTTTCCACCCCTAACTTGGGTAAGCAGCAGATGAGGCTGAGGGGGAAGTGTGTCCATTGACACAGGACCACAAGGTGGCGCAATAAAGACAAATGGCCTCCCTCCTTACGCATCTGCACCCTCCCACAGCTCCCCTATCGGAAGTCGGAGCAGGCCATGCATGTTTACTCTTTTACTTAGAAACGTATCATGTAGCGTATTGATGTGTGTTTATTAGAAAAAATTCACACAGGCATCTTAAAGTGATTGAATACCACAATGGAATACCACACCAAGCCCACTCACATACATATATATATACATACACACACACACACACACACACACACACATATATATATACACATATATATTTGTGTGTATGTGTGTGTGGTACTGGGGGTTGAACCCAGGGCCTTGCGCCTGCATGCTTTGCAAGTGCTGGACCACTGAGCTGTGCCGCCAGCCCATTTTCTTACTTTTTTGAGACAGGGTCTGGCTAAGTTACTGCACCCGGCCCTCAAATACATATTATTTTTAAAAAACCAAACAAGTTTGGTGAG